>JAOCNB020277677.1:0-16147 GCA_026546465.2 Palythoa caribaeorum
GATTCTCGATCGTGTCGAGTTCGTCAGGCGCATTCATGCAATCGTTAAAAGGTCGCTCATGACTTTGTTTACAAGACGAGACTGCTCGTTTACATTCCTTTGTCGTAATGTTTCCATACTTGGCAGTTCTCAGCAGCATTGTGGTATTTGTTTTGATTACTATAATATTTTTTAACACTTAGTCAAGATATATCTGTATTAGTGTATATACAAACTTGGAGGATTGAAATAAATGAGCACGTATTCGAACTATGTACTTGCAAACTTAACAAATAGTCGATCTCGATACGCCAGGTTTGTGAAATTTAAAATCGCCACACAATTTGCAATATCATTACTCCACGAGCTCACCACAGGATGCCTTTGATTATTGTGGTACATTTTCCTAATAAAGTTGTATGCTAATGAAGCAAAATGTAAACAATGACGTCAGCAAAGATTCGCTGTTTATTTAATCCAGGGTTACATTTTTAACCCTTTTTTGCCAACCGTACAGAGACTAATTTGAGATGTAATTTTGGAATTAGCAAACTTTTTCCTTGGAAAATCTGAACAGGGTTTGATAAGAACCATAAATCTTTCCTCGGAGCTTGCTGCTTCAATTTTGGCACAACCCAGGGTTAAAGTTAACCAGCCTTTGAACAACTCAGTCCTCTTCTTTACTGTTAGTCATTCATTACGTGCACGTCTTTACAGGTTTGCCCGACATCAAGCATTCTAACTGGCTCTGTGGATCCTCATTTTGAAAAGCACCCAGTGAGGCGGTAGGTTACTTAATTTACGAGAACAAGATTATCTCAGGATTTAGGGGCTTAGCTAAGTTTCCAGTTTATATGGCTTAGTGGCCGCTCTTGCATACGTCATGCTCATCTTGTTTTCCTTCCCGGAAGGTCAATCGCTCCAACATTCCAACTAGAAGCATGCTAACGTTTTGTTTGAAATGACAAGTTTCGATAATTTTCTCGTTGGAGTTGTTGTGCAAGCTGGGACGAAGGGCACTTAATTAATTTTGAGGTATTCCCTTGTACATGTCCGCGAACAGCCCGCCAAACGAAGATGAATTTAATTTTATTGAAAACTCTCTTGCTAGGCTCAATAAAACGAAGAATGTGATTTAATATTTTTTCCAAGAAGTTCAGTTGCAACTAATATTCTATCGCTAGACCATCAAAATTCATTATCATGCATTGAAGTTACTATCGAAGTTCTGATTGGTTACAAACACACAGCTAAATCCTGCAGGCGTCGTTTCCGTTGCGTCATACTTAAAGACAATAGATTTATCACTGCAGTTGAGACGTCATACCTACAGACAATAGATTTAACACTGCAGATGAGACGTCATATCTCAGTAATGAAAAAGGTTTTTAAACGAGCGGTTTCTTTTTGCTTTGTCATGGCAAAATGATGAAAAGGTTTCCCTAGTTATCGGAAGAGGGTTTGGGAAGACTTGTCGAAGGTAAAGGTTCAAACAACACGAACAAAACACTAAGCCCCTCATAAACGTTTTTACTGAGTATTTAAAAAATAGCAAACTGAACTTCAAACAAGAGAAGAGCTCGCCAGTATTTTGAAATTATTTTTGGAGCCGGCATTTCGTGGAAATGACATAACCGTATGAAAATGGCGTTTTTAGTGATTGTGATCAAGAAAATCTCCAACAGAACGATTATTTTTAAGTTATGCTTTACTTTTGCTGTTTTGGAAAATCAAAACGTTCGTCAATTACAACAGAAAGACTTTTCATTTAACAAAAGCAGCAAAGGCGCACGGCAAGCTATTTATAGCACATTTGTGGTACACCGAAATAAGTTTGAGCGCAGCCGCTTTTTTTGCCGCGTGACATCGAAAAATGCATAATAAAACAATTATTGTATTCGGTTTTGCATGATAGCGAGAATTATCATGGCCTCTGTTGTATTATCAATAACACGAACCTCGGCCATGATGATTCTCGCTATCATGATCAACCCGATCCAGTAATTGTTAATTGGTTGCGCCAATAGATGCAGATCTGTCACTTGGTTTGAAGGAAAGGAAATCGAGGTGCGCTAAATAAATGAGAAAAGAAGTTATCTTTGGTGGGACAACGGTGACCGAATCGGACAAATGAACAATTCAAAAAATAGTTTTGTGGAAACTGTGCAGGTTCTAGGTTCCTTATTCTCTAGTTCCAGTACAATACAATACAATACAATACTTTATTAACATGGTAAATAATTAGCTAAAAGCTAGTTTACAGATATACCACGAAATAAAAAGCCTCTTAACCGCGCCAATTCACAACAATTTGCCTCCAGTTCCCCATCAACCTTAAATTCAAGATGAGTTTTCCGAGTCTGACAAAAAATCCGTTCCCCAAAAATCTTCTATTTCCGCGAGATAATCTGATGAAAAAATTAAGACAATTTCTCGTCCCAAAATCCGTCTTGTCCCATATTCACACCATTAATAAAGACAAGTTTTTCGTCTGGCAGCAAAACCGTCTCAGACGCTTGTGAAAACTGTTAATGAAACTCTAAAACCTGGTTATAATGGTGTTGTTTTATAGTGTTGTGCTTTTATTTCAGGTTTGTGGAAGATGGTGTAAATTTTTCAATAAATTCAGACGATCCGTTAGTTTGTCAAACGAACTTGTGGAGCGAGTATCACTTAGCTTTTAACAAATTGGAGCTAAACACTGCAGCTCTTACAAAAGCGGTAAGTTTTATTTTTAATGTTTCTAGTTGCGGCAGCTTGTGAACTCCGTTGCGTCACATACTGGTACTATTACAGGTTTCCTCTGACCTTCCTAACCCTAACCCTATATGCTGCATTATTGTTGCATCAGTTTCATTGTGGAATTTTCCCAAATCAATTTAATCATTTCTTTGTCCTTGTCAGCAACCAACATCACTATAATACACGACTTGCCACTAAAACCACTTATACTTTACCATCAACTCGCACATATTATGGTCTTTTTAATGTAAGATTTTGCGGCCCTAAACTTTGGAATTCAATAGACGAACACTTAAACACCTACCTAAATCTTCTTTTGAATTTAAGCTAAAACAAATTTCTTTCAGCCTATTATTTTTTTTTCTTTTATTAATTTATTAGTTCAAGTATATTTTATCAATAGATTTAGTATTTTTGTATCTGACCTAGTATCGTAATTTTAATTTGTAATGGCCATGGCCCCATGTTTTCAATTAGACCTTAAGGTTATCACTGTTTTTTTGGTATCTGATTATAAATTTAACTTTTCATTTTGAACTGTGTATGCAAACAAATATTGTTGTTATTGTTGTTAATTATGGCAAGATTAGGCTTATAATACAGTAATTATGGAAATATTAGGTTTATAACGCAGTAGTTATGGCAGGATTGGGTTTAATAGGCCCCACAGAGAAGACGCTTTTTTATATAAACGATTAAAATTTTGATCGTTTTCATGTCTTGTCAATACAAAAACGATCAGGAAATGCTCATTTTTTAAAACGGCTTTGGAAAATAAAAACGCTTACCTATTATCTTTGAGTGGACACTTGTAAACGCAAACGCTTGATCATGTGACTTGTTTCCAGTCCTTTTTGAGCAAGGTAAAACAAAAATGGCGCTGAAGTATCGTCACTGCGCATGTTAACTAGTGCCTAGGACCGTTTGAATCGTTCTCGGACCGGCAGAAACATGATAAAAATGATGTGAAAGCGATCGTGTGGAGGTGAACTTTTTCGTCATTTATTTATAAAGCGTGTTTGTGTGGATAGCGCCTTGGTCACGAGTAGCAGAGAATGCACTATGTAATGTAATGTAATGCAATGTAATCTCATTAAATTAAGATAAACATAAATTTACTTATGGGTTAACGAGGTCATAGCTCTTTATCACGCTTGGATTGAAAACGAGGCTTGACGGGTATAATAGAAATAAAATGGCATCATGTGGGATAGCGATCCTTTTAGGTCGAAAATGTTGAAATATCTGCAAAAAATTGGTCTGGATTCATTTTGCTAAAAAATGGTCAAAGGTAGGAGGAAGTTAAGCTGAAGTTCCACGAAAGGTTTAGGTTTTCCGTCCAGCCTCGTTTTCAATCCAAGATGGCGGAAGCGTGGCAAAGATCCAATGCGTCCTTGGCCCATGAATACAATTAACGAAACAATCTATGGATAAATGTTTCAGTAAGTTATTTTGATATTATTAGATGCTGAGTATATTAAAACCCCAAATGTATTGTAAATCGCGTTTGTAGGAAACACTGAGAATAGTGTAAGCCATATGACTAAAATTTAAATGTTTTTCTTATCGTTATACATGTAAACGTTGGCGCGGTTAAAGCAGTAGTAAGATCTCCACCTTCCAGCGACACCGTCCTGAGTTCAAGTCCTTGATCTGATGAGTGTTGAATTGAACATTTGTGTGACCTTCTTTCTGCCAAAGTTGATTCAGCTTTCCATCCTCCGGAGGTTGGTAAAATGAGTACCAGCTTCTGCTTGGGGCTAACCTGCGATGGATTAGTGTCCCGTCCAATACTCTTATCAGCTTAACACTACAGAACCGGAGATTAACACCGGCCCCAACGGGCACTTAAGCTCCTAAAAGGATTTCGCTCAACTTATATCTGTAACAGAAGGTGTTGCAGCGTTCTACATAGTTTCAGCTTGTATTTAGTGCTTCATCATCTGGCCCAAATACTGAAAAATGTTTGAAATACCAAGGGGTTTTTAACACTTCTTATATGGCTTCTCCAACTTTTCATTTCGGCATGCCCACGGTCTCTTTTTAGAATAGTTATACTGGTTTGATTTGATTTGTGGAGGTTTATGCCTTATTAACAGCTGTTTTTGTATCATTCGTGAGCTAGGGGTCGGGCTGTCCGAAAGTTGTTAGAATTATTCACTTGATAGTACCATTGTTTGGGCCAACAAAAAAAACGTACGGTGTTAGAAGTATGAGAGCAGGAAGCAGTCCGTCTCCGCCCTTTTTAAAGCCCTTAAGAGGAAGTACTTTGCTAAGTGAAGCGTCCTAAATTCAACACGTACAAGAAAAAATGGGTTCTGAAACCTCCAGCCGGGAAGCGAAATATTGTTCCGAGTATTGCATGCCAGTGGAGTGTTCAAAGATTGCCGCAAGCCACAACAACAACAACATGTTATTCAACCATTTGTTTTTTTACAAAAATATTTATGTGCTTGAAATTGAAAATTGCTTGGGTTAGTGGTAATGGCCACAAGAAATAACCACAGGGTTAAAAATGCCAAGTGGCCATTTTGCCTAAATATATCAGGTCCCCTGAACCAACAGTAATTTGCTACCTAAGGGGTAACATGAAAATTATTTTATACCGCACAAAGCATAACCAGCTATGACAAAGGAGTCAGAATAAAATGAAATGTCTAATTGCTTCTTTATAGTATAAAAATCCACAATAGCATCTGGCTGCCGTCAAGGACTCTAGTTTGCCACTTTTAGCTGATATTTGCAACCCTCATAACGTAAAGATCTATTACCATATACTCGAAAAACAATTCCAAACCATCGGAAGTGCGGGAGAATTGTATACATAATAAAAATAATAAATCGCTATTTTTGCAATAAAGGACTGAATTACGAGAACGCTGCTAAACGAATTCGGACCGAAAGCACTTTAAAGGCACGTGCATTCATCACGCATCCAGGGGTTACAGACATATACACAAATTGCAGCAGCTTTACGGTCCATACACGACCTCGAAGCACAGCACCACAGCCAGATGGAATAAGCTGGGAGTCGATTTCGCTGAGGGAAGAAAACCGGAGTGCCCGGAGAAAACCCCTCGGAGTCAGATTGAGATCGACAAATCCCAACGCGCGCAGTCCTGGCGGTGATCCCGGGTCGTAGAGGTTTGAGGTGCGAGTGATGGCCGCTACACCTGACTATTTCCCCTATTGATTATTTCTGATGATACCAAAAACTTGTGATTTTTTTCGCACTTGATCATTTTGCACTGTTTTCTTTTCTTTATTTTTGTGCAGATTTAAACATGTTTAATTAAAAAAGAGTTTTGGTTGTCCGGCTTGAATAGCCCCGTATGGTTATTCCGAGTAGCCAGCATCTTGCCACATATTTCTTTCCTATACTTAAAAAAACATCAAAAAGACTCCTCTAAAATAATGTATGCTACACTTAAGTCATTTTTCCTTCACACGTGCGGTTCATCTGGGTTTTCATTCACATCAGAGACCAAGAGGTTATCAAATATTAGTAACCCTTATGGCTTTGATATATCATCAAAAACTTAGTATTGAACAAATTTGAGTAACCTTTTTCAATTGCAGACAATTAATAAATTGTTAATGCAAATCCCTGTTTGATGAGATTTTTAGATACTGATGAAAGATGTTTAATAGAAAAGATTATCATTTTGTCTTACTCTTGCAATCTAAATGCGACCGTGAAAACTTACTATTCTCTCATTTCCATTTATAAATATTCAACAACACGTCTCTATATACCCTGTAGTAAACAGACAAATAAGTCTGCGGATTATTCGAAATTCCATTGACGATTTGTGCACAAGATACGTGCTTCGCTTAAAGGCTTGCAAAAGGCTTTGCTGTAGAAACCCATATTCAAATTAAGTTTAATCGTTTGAAATCGATAATTACCCTGTTCAACCACTTCAAGTTGACATTGAGGTCTTTGTCACACTTAATCAGTCGCTAACGTCAGAAAACGATTATTGGTTTAGAAAGAATTACAACAGTGCTGACTTTATGGGAAATACGCAGTGTATACGGACTCGGGTATTTAAAATATTTTTGAAATCGTAATTTGAAAGAGAGAGGAAGATTACAACACACTCCATTAATCATGTGTGCACAATGAGGTACGTGCTTATCAAACAACATTCAATCCGTTGTTTACCACAGAAAACGACCCCTGGCTAAGGTCGATATTACAATCTTACTGACAGGAAGAGAAATACTGCAATGTATTATATCAATCTCAACCCAAACCGCGATCAGAAGAAAGGAAACACAGTGGCTGAACAGCAAGATTTCCGACATAAAGAATAGTTAAGGACGAAACGCGTGTCTCAAAGCTAAAAACCTTATAACTCAATCAAAGCGTTTCGATTAATTTTAATTTTGATTTTACAGATAATAATCTCGTTGAATCTATACAGGAGTTTGACAGAACAACTCGCAGATTTGGTTCGACATCTCAGTCTCGTTTACTCCTTTAAAACTCTTTCTTTGAAAAATATTACACAATAAGGATTAAAAATTCTTTATATACATAAAATTTTAAAAACATGTAGATAAGTAGAATCTTTCTATCAACTCATTTATACAACATGTACTGTATATCTGTATACTGTATAATCTTACGCTACTCAGACTCTGAATTTGAATTTAACAAGTTAAAATTTCTCACATCCAATTTCATATACTATAGACGAGTTTCTTCAAAATCAACTTTTACTTTTCCAAAAATTAGAACGAGTTTTGGTAAACTAAATATTAGATTTTTTGGCCCAAAATCTTAGAACGAGAGTGAAGAACATTTAAAAACTTTGATTTTTCGTTGCTTTAAACGGGAACTCAAGGAAGGTTTTCCTGATGATACGTCAGTAACAATATTTGACTGGTCGCCTTAAAGTTTTGATTATCAAAATTATTTTTCTTTTTTCTTTGCGTGGCTCCCTTTTTGGTTGTTATTCTATTAATAATTTTTGTTTTTTTTAAATCTTTGATCCACTTTTCTGTTACATAATTATATACATAATCATTTATTTAAAATGGATTGGGCACCCGACTAGATTAGCTTCATTATCGTTTTCTCGGGTGTCCAACCATTCTAGCTCTGTTTACTTTAACATTTAATTGATTTGTCCTTTTTTGGTGAACATCGTGGAAATATACGATTATTGTTTTTGTTTCTTTCCCGGCCAAATCTGTAGCCGAAATAGGGGATTCACACAGTTGGATATTAGACACTCTCAAACCCAATAAAAGAGGCTACTGAAAAATATGTAAACATTCTAAAAACATGCAGTTGCAATAAAATGTAACAAGCGAACCACAAAGTTTTATTCAGAACTCTTGTCACTATAACTTTGCATCCGAACTAGAAATGGAGGGCATTTCTTTGTGTACTTCTACTATTAGCACAGGTGGCAATTTGAGGTCCAATTTCTAATTACGGACACTGAGTTGGCCTGATTTCTAAGTCCATATTAACAAAATACCATTTTTGAACTTATGAAGGTCAATTTAAACATAAACAAGGCTGCGTTGGGAAGTAAATTATTTTTGGTATTCCGGAGTTATTCAAACTATTACAGAACCTCAAAGGAAAACTAAAAAAAAGTCGGAGCCCCGGTGTTAAATAATGTTGTGACTAATTTTGAACTATCTGGAACTCTTTTGGTTAAGTTTTTCATGCAGTTTCGATGTTATTACTTTACACGCAAGTTTGGAGTTCATTTGAAGCTGTTTTGTTTTGTTTTGAACGAATTACATTGATTCAGTGTTGAGCTTTTAGCAGCGTCATTTTGCCTGATTTAATCCTCCAGTATGCAAGTTATTTCACAAACTGACAACCTGTAAGACAGAGAAAATGCAAAATTACGACCTGTCTTTCTTAATTCGCAAAAGCATACGTAACGTTGAATTTTCAATGATTTGCATACAACTCAGAAGAAGTTGTGACATTTTGAAGGATCTTCTGCTGCTATTTCACTTCTTGCATCAGTTTCTGAGAGAGCCTATGCATTAATAATCATTATGGCATAATTCAACGAACTCGACTAAAATAGTGTTTCTATACATGGAAAAGCTATTTCGCTCTGCTACTAGTACTGTGCGCCTCTCTTAATTGGGGATTTGGTCGGAATTACTCTACTGATAGCGTGTGTGTATTCTACTAAAAGATTTTTAACACTTAGTCAATATTTTGACTCAATTAGTAGATTTTTGCATATGCCATGACATGTGTCATTTCCTATTAGAAGTAAAGGTTTTGATTTGTAGGATGTAGTCACGATATTACAAGATGTGTTTTAAATCTTGAACAAGATATAAAAATACTTTCAGTCGTTCCCTCATGAATGTTGCTCAAGCAATTTGATTGTTTTACTTTTGGTAAAAGAAATCTGTTCTCGAAGTTCTGTGCTGTTCAGAAGGTAACAGCAAAGATGATCTTAAACGACTTCAACAAAAACATTATCTAACATCTTTTTAAAAAATGGACAAAAAAGTTCAAAGAACATTCCGATGCAATTGCTATATATAATAGAAACTTAAGTTGTTTTGACCCGATACAAAAATTATTGCCCTACTTGTCCAAACTGTTTATCTTACATAAAATCAATCTATTATCTAGCTTAGCCTTATAATTAGCAGGTTCTTTGAAATATCTCCCTGAGCACAGTATGAACACAGCCGAAGGCAATCAGTGATCCTTGAACTCTTGCAGAGAAAATACAGATATTGGGCCCGTTTATATAAACTCGTTGATTCCGTTTCGTCTAAATTTTGCCTTTAAAGAGAAGTGGTATTAGTAAAATAATTAAATCTATAAAAAGTACCAACACATTTGTAGTCCTTTTAAAGATTCTATATTTTATCTCCAGTTTTAGATGCTCTTTCTTCAACTTGTTTACAAAATTTGAGTTCTATGTACAAAAAGTTTCCTTAAGTTGAGACGCATCAGACATCTCGGTCCAAAAAGAGCGGTATAGTTTCACAGTCTTTTCAGCTTTTCTGCAGGTATAGCTACTTGTTGCTATTGTGTTTGTAATGTTCGTTTTTTCCATGAAAACTGTTACGTTTCAACTTCACATTATCTGAAGTTCTTCGTCACAGCTTGTGACTCTACTCTATGCACGACGCTGCATGATATAACGGATTGCGCTGCATGTCCTAGCAACTTTAATTTCATCCAATTCTCTGCAACCAAGTTATTTAGTATCTGAAAATGTTTCATTTGAAATGTTCGTGTCTCAATAGACAAATACACCTTCGAAAAATGTATTGAATATATTACTTCAGTCTCTATAAATAGCCATCCTGGTGTGCTGGGTCGATCGGCAGATTCAGTTCCTTTCTGGAACAGAGTCCAGTTCTCTGCATGTGTGGCAAGTTTAGGGAACAATTTTCTTCCTTGAGTCTCCTACACCGCGTCGTGACTGTTTTAACTAAAAAAAAACACAAAAATATTATCAATATCATATTTTTTTAACATCAAAAGTTTATATAAACATTTTTTAAAGTAATAAATGATTTATTTATTGGTAAATATGGGTTCTAAATACCTGCTTTTTTCTACTTGTTTAGCTTTTTGAGGTCGTTTCGTAAAAATTGCAAAATAAATAATTTAACAAGGAATATTTCTTACCCTGGCTTCGTATTTCTTCACGAATTTGTTCAAGCTACGCAGCTTACTTTTCAAAATCTGTTTTCGTCTTAGAAGTTTTTCTAGTTTTTTCAACTTCAATGGCGAAATTCTCCTGCTTCCTTTGCGCGAAGATTTAAGTCGATTTCTGCTACCAGCCCCCGTAAAAGAAGTAGCAAAAGTTTCGCTCTCTTGTATTGTATTCACCAAGATAATCATAAGAATTAAAGTGATGGATAGAATCAACGACGTTTTCATGGTGTTTTGTTGTATTTCTTCAAGATCGTTATCAACTTACCCCACTGCTTGTAGCTATGCTCTCTTTCTCTCTCTGAATCTGCTGCGTGTAGCCGACTCAATGATTTATTTACTTCACGTGCTTGCGTCACGAGGGCAGCTCCTCATTGTCTACCAACCATGACTCCGCTCACTGCTGCGTAAAAACTATTCCTGTAACATCGGTATTGTCTCAAATATGTCTGGAACTTGCACACTAAATATGGGCATCGATAACATTCACCGGCCTTGCGCAACTGCAAGCATATTCCGTACCGTGTGGTGCATCCGTTCCGGAAAATTTCCATTTTTTGATAATAGAATAAAATATAGCCAACAAACAAATAATGAGCTTTTTTATTAGAACAAGCGTGGAAAAATTTCAATTCTACAGTTTTCACAACAAGCCGCTCCCATGAGATATTGTAGAACGTGTTTTAATCTGACTGCGAAAGGAACCTAAAAATCAACCAATCAAAAATGAACAAAGAAAATTTTCCGAAAATGCTAATGTACTAAAATCTATATTTTTAGCAAAATCAAAAATTATCTCACTTGACGTCAAGGAAAGCTCTTATTTTAATTAGTAAACACCGGACTTGTAATGATTGCGTTTACCGTGAAAAGTACCACGACTGTTTACGTTATATGAATAAGCTTTGTTTATAATTAGTTGTTGTTATGGCAACTAACCGTAACTAAACTACCGGAGGCTTTAACTCGGAGGAGTCTGATAAGTTTTGAAAATAAAACCAAACATATATCATCAAAAATGTTGGTTTGTGTCCGCTATCCCCAGTTGTCTCTTTCGTAAAGTGGAAAATGGATTGCGATCGAAAATAGAAAATTCGCCGCTATTCCTGTGGAAAAATGCAAAGATCGTAAAACGAGTCAATTAATAGGGTCCATTAACCCTGAAACCTTGACCGCCGTCAAACACTCGAATACAATTTGCGTTTCCATTCTTTTCATCAATTTTTATTTTCTGCTGAATTACGGTCTTTTGAACTGAACAAATGTCAACTGCGCCACAGTCTTGACTTACCATTTTATATACAAGTTTACAACTAATGAATAAACGGCGTGTATTTATAGTTATAAGTTAAAATTTAAATTTTAAGTTGTACACCATGGGAAAAGTTGATTTAAAACGTTTTGGACTAAAGTCCTTCCCAAGAAGAAGAACTTTAATCAGAAACTTTGTAAAACGTACTTTACCCTGAACAAGGACTTTAATACGAAACATTGTAAATCAGGGGGTTTTTTTCACGGTGTCCAAGTTAAATTTAAATTTTAATTGTTGCTGTCGAAAGACCAACGCAGCCATTTTACAACATGTATTTATAGTGATGTTATTTCTGTCTTGTGATTGTTTTTTTGAAGTGTTTGTCCTACATAGCTATAGACTTTGGTCCACTGGATAATTAGTCAATAGATTGATTCGTGTTCTGATTCTCAAGTTTTTTTTAAAGAAGCATTTGCGATTGCGAAAACACCTTTTCAGGCTTCTTTAACTTCCAAATTTAGAAATGCAATTTTTGAAAAGTAAACTTTCAATAAAACGAGTCTTTTAAACGATCTTTCAATGAAAACCTGAAAACCTCTGAGGCAGAAAGTGCTGGTAAAGAAGTCGTTTTAGTTTACATTTAAAGCGACATCTTCGATACATCTTTGAGTGGAACATAATTTATTCGTATAAAATGATTTGATGTAATACTTTCAAAAAGTTTAAAGTCTGATGTCTAAAGTCTGAACTTTCTCAACAGCTAACGCCTCACGCTGAATCTGCACTGATCTGTTCAGAGCTTCACTTGGGTTAAAGCACCCTGTAACAAATATAGAGAATACTAAGCAGTACTAAGCGGAATATTTTGATGTCGGGGCTATTAAATGTTGTTATGAGGTTCATAAAAAATCAATGCTCGCTGAATTTTTGTTATTTTGCCACCAATTTTGGCATTAAAAAACATAACTATCTCCGCGAATTTGAAAAGAAGTCCTGGTTGATTTTTTAGATCGATTTCTGCGCCTTTTGGCTAAAAATACTTGCAATTTTCTAACAACGGATATAAAAGACGATCGGCTTTCACAAACAAAAATTTCGGCACGGTTTTGATCGACACACTTTGACGAAGTTAAAAAGGTTACAAACACTAGCAGAGGTTAAGATCTGAGCTACTGTTGACTTCATAAAGACAAAAATTGGATCGAACGTAGAGCGTCAGTTGTCCTTACGATAACGAATATATCAATATAATCTAAATATTCATTTAGGGAATTTCATAAGCTGTCCAGTGATGTAATGGTTATACTGTCTATAGAGATATCGTATGAAAACTAGAAACACTGCCCAAGGTGTTCAGCAACCTTAACTGACGTGAGATACTGGAACTGAAAAGCTCTAATATGTATAATATGTATTTGGGCAAAAGATAAAGTGTGGTCTTTTTTGATAGTAAACATTACGTTAAGATTTTTTAACTGTTATACCACATGGCAGAACCAGTTAGTGTTCCAAGTTGAGTAACAAGTATGCAAACAATACAAACAAGAAATCTATCTAAGTAATATTTGCGTTTAGTTAAAAGCAAAATTCCCTCAAGGGGTAGTCTTTCTTCGGGCAATGATTTGACAGGGGCGTAAAAACTAAAATTTATCATCTTGATATTGTCTCACAAATAATTTGTTAGTATTTTTCATTGTTGTAGTTTGCTAATTAATTTTAAATCTAATCTGTCTCATTTGCGTGGGTATTAACCATGAAAATTATACAGTGTATTTGATTATACATTACTCATTAGTGATAATGATGATGTCATAACAAAAATGGATCTCGTGATACCAGAAGAAAACACATTTAAATGAAACGGGAAAAACAAGTGCCAAATTCTAAAATTAAGTCTTACGTTTGGAAGCATAAAAGTATAGAAATCGGAACTTTGAAAGATAAAATCATATTATAAAATTGTTCTCCCGCAAAGTACAGTGAGAAATTTTGGTTTTTTTTGCAATTAAATGTTTTACTAAACTAAATCGTTACACCCGCGATGGTTCAGAATTTCTTCGTTGTGCTAGAAGCTGTCACTTTTTTAACCCAAACTCCTGTACTGAATAACGGAGATAAACAAGTGATACGATGGGCAAATATCGTCTCGGAAGTCGGGGGTTCCATGCATATACATGTAATTAGGCATTAATGCAAATATTTCATCAGATAAGTTTAAAACATTTATCTGCTTCTCGCTCAGTGAAGCAAAACTCCTGCCATTCCTTTTAAAGCTTCATAGCTCAAGGTTTAACGGTACCTTATCTATTCTTATAGACATCGCAAACAGATTCCGGCGTGTAAAGGTTGGGGCTAATTTAGATATTTTAGTTCGTAAAATTCCAGATCTTTCCAAACCAGTTAGGTTTCTTTGACCAGTTGAAAAACATTTTATTCAAAAAGGAAAGCATTTCAAAGTTAAAACAGGGAAGATCCAAATTTTTTTCTTGTGTGTATTTTTTCTATTGCACTGTTTCTAAAAACAGAGCTGTTTATTCATGCGATTCCTCTGGGGGCGTTTAGCGTTTGCTAGTAGGGGGTAAGTTGTTTTGATGGAGGCTTGTTTTGATCAAAGTCGACAAAAACATTTTTAAAAACATCTCTTTTGTTCAAGAGGAAATGTTTTATGTGGGAGACTTGCCGCATGCTCTTTAGAATACTCACATGATTTTTGCTTACGCTTTCATTTGTTCAATATCCATTCAGTTGCAAATCAGTTGTTGCTTTTGAAATGGTTCATTGCGTTTATTCGCTTTTTAATTAAACTTTGCACAGCCTTTTTCAGTTTTTATAAGTTTTCATGACTGAAACAAGCTCTTATTGCAACTTAAAAGTGCTAACATTTTGTAGAAGAATCATAAATTTATAGGGTTTTTTTTAGTTGTTTCTTGTTCAGTCGAGATACAAAACAATAGTTTTCTAGATATTTTTTTCTTTTTGAAGTTGCTCAAACTCAATTACAATATTAAATGCAAACAACCAAAGCTTGGGATAGTTATAAATAACAATTTCTAGATTTTACTAGAGAGCAAATTTTGGCTACCCCACAGCAAAGCTTACAATCTTAAACAGTTGAAACTGTTCAACAAAAGAGTTAGACACCATAATGGAGTTTAAATAATAGAACAATGTCAGACAACTGGACAAAGAAACAAAACTGTGCAAATCTATGGCAATGTCAAACAGCTAAGAAAAGAAGCAAATAGAAGAAGCCGGAAAATGAAAACTATGTAAATAAGTTGGCTTTGATTTTAATTTTGAATTGTTTCTTGTTCAATAGAAATGCGAAACAATAATTTTCTAGATTATTTTCTTCTCTTTGATTTTGCTAAAAACAAACTCAATTATAATATATATAGAATGCAAACAAACAAAGCTTGGGATAATTATAAATAAAAATTCTTTGTTTCTTATGCAAACTAGTTTTTACTAGAGAAAAACTTTTGGCAGCCTCCACAAATCTAGATAATTGCTTTTGCATGCTTGGAATTATAGTCCAACGTCATGTTCTTGTAATTGACAAGAGAAATCTTGTTCGAGAATCTAAAGCTCTTTCTTCGTCAATCTAAAGTAAAACGTAATGCATGATTGAGCCAAGGTCAAAGTAGATGATGAAGAACGTTTTGTTTGCGCAGTACAAATCTGAATTAAGTTGTTTTATGTACCATTTACATGTAATCATTGCAGTTGAAACCAGTACACGCTTTTTTCAAAAAAACAGTAAATTTTTCTGGGGCTCATTGTTCTTAATTTTTTGGCGACCTCAGCCTCGACTTTATATTAATTTGTTCTTCTTTCTGTGAGTGGTTTTTATTGAAAAAAAAATGATAAAATAAAATAAAATAAAACAAGGTATCGGGGAATGAAACGCCTTGCGACACATACAAATTGCACGGCTGAATTTGGAGGCGAACTATCTTCACTGTTTCAGTTGACCAGTTATTACAGTGAATCTTTTTGTTCTATGCTGTATTGCTATGTTTTAGTCAATTTTCTACCACAAAAACTTTCCCAGTCTCAGCCTAAGCTTGTTCTTAAATTGTTTTTAAATTTTGGCAATTTTGAGCCTTGTTGTTCTTATAAAGTTGTTCTTAGAAAAAAAGCGTGTATACCGGATAGATTTTCGTGTCAAGATATTATAAAGTCCTTGTTCCAAGCATAACCAAAAAATGCTTAGAACTGAAATAAGACGTTCACACAGGGCAGCGGATCCTTTCGAGCGCCAGCCGATAACAGGTCTGCATCCTTGTATAACGGTCGCAGGTTTCAAAGTTATTTCCACTCCTAAGGTTTTTTGTACACGTGATCATTTTTCGATCTGCGCGGTATATATAGGTCTAAATGTTGATACGAGGCTCTATATTTATTATGAGTATTGTTATTGTTATCGTTATCGTTATTATTATTATTATCAGTAGTCTTATTGTTATTATTATTATTATTATTATTATTATTATTATTAT
>JAOCNB020278979.1:0-16138 GCA_026546465.2 Palythoa caribaeorum
TAGTAGTAGTAGTAGTAGTAGTAGTAGTAGTAGTAGTAGTAGTAGTAGTAATAGTAGTAGTAGTAGTAGTAGTAGTACTTAGCAGTAGTAGACTTTGTAGTAGTAGTAGTATAAATTAGCACAAAATAAAACATGAGAAAATCTAAGAACACCAGAAATAACAGAAACGTCCCGACCGATTAAAACATAAGTTGCTTTCTACCGTATTTAGTACTGAATATAACAGTTTGTCGGATGAAAAAACTTTTTTACTAGACCTGATGGACCCAGTTTTGTCGTTACGGAATTAGGGTTTTATTTCTTGCATAATTGTTCTCAAACTATACTAATCTGTTTCTAAATTATCCGCTAGAAAACAAACTATAATAGTTAAGTTAAAAAGGAAGTGCTTTTTTTCAGTGCACGAAAGGCTAAAAACTTTTTCAATGTTTGTCTAGATGGCGATTGTGCTGGTTTTAGATGTCGTCTAATGTAACAAAGTGTGTTTAGGTAATCGGTACAACAAACAGCTCGTTAACTTTTCTCCATTATCAAGCAACCAATCAATGCAGTGAAAATATTCTTCATTAACGACTGCATTTTATTGCGATTAAAATATCGAAACTTAATAAACAGCATCAAATCCAAATGAACCCATAAGCAGTTTTGAAAGAAAAAACAAATATATGCTATCTTTTCTGTGCTGTTTTTCTGAGTTACACTTCGAGTCGATGCTGAACGTTACTTTGATAGGAGAGGAATAGTTTTTCCTCTGCAAAAAGACTTAAATTGGTAATAAATCAATTTGGGCATCTATCAACGGTTAGACTAAAATTGTTAAAAACCTGCTGTGCAAACCATGAGGAAAGAATTGCTTTATCTTTTTAGTTTCTTTATATTATTAGTTTCCATCTCAACCTTGCGTGTTTCGCATGTTTGTTTACGTAAAATTCCATTTAGAAAAGCTTTAGTTGAAAGACATTTGTTGGAAATATTCGATCATTTCAAATACTTTACCGGAATATTTTCTCTTTTAGGTATAATAGACCTGTCACCAAAGGCTGCGACTGTCTAGTCTTTGTCTTCAGCACGATGACATTCATGAATCTATTTGTGCGATTTAAATCCTTTTATCTAAAACTGATTACTGCTTTTTCTTTCTTAAATAGCTACAAGACGAGAATACAATGGTGATAATCTATTTTGAATGTTTAATATTTTGACGCGAGTTTCCCTCTAGAAACAAAGCTCATTTACTACTCATCATAATCCGCCAGTAGATTTTTAGAAATTGCAGCAGATACAGCTATATATAGGGATGGCATGTTTCAAGAAATACATTTCTTATTTGAATAAATTATTGAACTTTAAGTGACTGATAAAGTAGAAGCGTTATATGAAGCAAGTTGTCTTGTATTCAATAACCATACATCTTATTGCGTTGCTTTACTGTTAAAAGGTGGTATTTTTGTTGCATCAAGTATAAACTTTTATCCTGCAATCATAAAAACCAGTTTCACATATACCACGAATATCTAAACTATTTGATCCAGTGACTGAAACTCTAGAGAATGACTATGGACTTTGGTCATTGATTTCTTTGACCAATAGATTCACCAGTAAATATTCATTGTTTCAACAAATCCAGAAATAGACACTTTGGTAATATCTGGTTTTGAAAAATTAACAGGAAAAGGTGTAGGTATGTGGAGATTGACCACCTATACTATATTCTACGTGAAATACAAGCCTCCGTCAGTGTTATTGCTCAAAAGGCACGCGTTATGCAACGATAATTTTTTTTTATATCCAGGCTCCATAGTTATTTCAATTTGCTGAAATTAGACAAGCTGACTCAGTAATAAATGCAAACTTGTTCAAAAACAGTTGATAGCATTATACTCTGCATGGATATAAAAACAACCGTTCCAAAAAATTAAAGTAGATAATTATAGTATCCTTCCCTAAAAACTGGCTTTGTCTGGGAAAGTTGCAATGGTTTCCTTTAAAATATAGACTATGGCTAGGGGTATTTTTAACAGCTTCCTTAGGAAGTTGTCATTATTGGCCTGCCAACTACCAATATAGCTTGTTTGAAGGTTAATGAGGTGCTCTAGCTGTAACCCAAGTTAAAACAAATTCAATGGTTTGAAAAAGAACGTGCTTTGATTAAAGGAAGTTAAAAGTTCTTCATCCAGAAATGTCCTTTGATCAAGGGTATTTGTATTGCTCTTGTGGAAAACTAAATCATATCGTTGTCCTCCTTCAAAATGCTTTGATCAGGGGCGATGAAAATACACTAAAATACATCCTCAAATGGGAAGTGCGTTGATTTAAATAAATGTTTTGTGACAAATCTATATGTTGTCCTTCAAGTCACCTTTTTAACAAGATAAAGTTGGCACAGACTAATACTGCAGAAAATGTTTTTTGACCAAAGGCTTTCTATTATTATTGCTACGTTTTCTTTGCATATAGCATTGATAATGGAAAGATTCTAATTCTCTCTTCCAGTAAGAGAACTTCTCAAGTAAACGTTTATCTATGTTATGTCAAAGGCTAGTTGAAATATTGTCTGATCAAAGAAAGTGAAAAAGTCAGTCTTAAAAACATGTATTGCCAAGCTAGCCAGGTTTGCTACGTAATGCTAGAATGTGTATTCCTATAGTTGTTGTGTAAGAACTGGTATTAATGACAAGAGAGGTAATAAAACAATATTGACTTATGTTTACTTGGCACGATGTGTGTCTTCATACAGGTATATATATATTAAGCTAGTTATAAATGTAACACTAACATTTAGCCCGTTTATAAATGGAATTACATAAGAGGAATTCTTTCGTTCATTGCAACAGTCTGAGAACTTTGCTAGTTATTCAAATAATATATCGACAATAAAAAGAGAGTTCCTAAAGAAATGGATTTCTAAACCAAGAAGTGTGTTAAAAACGCTACGAAATATGTTGAGAAAAAATTAGTTCTTCAACAACTTTTAGAATCTACATTTATATTTTTTAACCACTCAGATCTATACTTTCTTCAACAACATAGGATCCACATTGGTTCTTCAACAACTTATAGAGTAGGATTTATATATTTATTGTTCTTCAACAACTTATAGTGTAGGATTTATATATTTGTTGTTCTTCAACAACTTATAGAGTAGGATTTATATATTTATTTTTCTTCAACAACCAAGGATCAACATTAGTCCTTCTACTTTGTAGGATCTACATTAATGCTTCAAAAGCTTGGGATCCAAATTAGAGGCTAGAGAGGAGAAGGATAGATGGGCAAAACAACAACACATGCAACAACCGTTGTAATGCTGTCCACTTCCCAGCATGCTAGGGCTAGCATTTGCTTTCTCTATGGCTGCTCTCCATTTCACCCGATTTAAAACATCACATCTAGCTAAATCTTTCCTTCTCATATCCTCATCTACACACCATATTCAGGTCTTTCTAAATCGTCCGCTGGGCTTCTTACCTTAGACTTTTAGATTCAGAACCTGTCAAACAGAATTATCCACCTCCCCACGAGAGAACATGTCCATTCCGCCTTAACCAGTTCCTTCTCACAATCTCCTCACAATCAACCTCAATTCCAACCCCTCTCCAAGGCTCAGCACTTTATACCCTGTTCGCAAGTTAAACCCCACTCATTGTTTGATCATGAGCCTTTCTTTCTTTCTTTTTCTAAGCCTCGATTACGAAGTCCTTAATATTGTTAGATATCCATTTTTCAAAACTTCTAACCACAGTATGCATATATTCATATAAAATACCCTTAATATATTTATTTGTTTGTTTATTCATTTATTTATGTATATATAAAATATAGTAAAGGGGCAAGTTTGCTCAAGGAGTAAAGCGTTCTTTAAATACATATTACTTGCTTTGCTATTGTGAAGTTACTGGCATTGTGGTATGAAAGCTAGTCTTTAGGGGACAATAAAGTGGCATCTGTGCATGATAATAATAATAATAATAATAATAATAATGATAATAATAATAATAATAATAATAATAATAACAGTTTATCATTATATGTGAGTTAGTGATGTTACCTAGAATTTCCTCTGAAGAAAACATAACTTTAAACATTATTGTCAACAGAAGAAGCTGTAATGTGTGATGCCTCAGTAACGACGTTTTTAGCTTCTTCTATTGCTTATATGTTACTCTGAAACAGGAAGAAAAACAACAGAATATCACACAAAAGCCCCGGCAGAGGCACACAAAAACATAAAGAACAAGATAAGAGAATACAGTTGCTCAAAAATTCTATCAGTTTCACAATACATTTGCAAAAGAATGCACGAGTATTTCAAAATGCCAATGCTTACGGGAACTAAATTCAAAAGTAGCAAACAATTCTTAGATTATATGTGTTAAAGAAAAGCTAAAACTCAAAAAACTACAGCATAATGATTCACAAATATGAAATGATCAAAACAAAATATTAAATACAACTTCTAGTGTATAAAAGTCCAAAGATAGCAGTGGAAATGGGTCACTGCTAGTTCTATGACCGAAGGCGAAGATAATTAATAAATGTCATTTCTTGTCTTTTGTGTATATGTATTTTATTGTTTTGCTGAAGATGATAAGATCGCGGTAGGCTTTCCTTAATTTATATTGATCAGTCGGCAAAATACTTCTTGCAATTACAGTTGGACACCTTTGCATAACTCCTTAAAACAGTGCGTGATCAGCTCTGTCAAGAGAGTATGCTGCAGTACGATATTTCATGGTTTTTATAGTTTTGTTGCACAAATGTTGGAAAACCAGAACTAGTGGCACCAAAAATAGAAATATTTTATTGCTTTTCAATCATGACGACAATGTAACACTAGCTTTCTGCCTTTTGTACCCAAGAACATGTTCTTCAGTTGATTTGTTTCTCATTATAGTTGTCAGTTGCACCTCGAAGTACTTCACATGCTAACCGTACGATATTGTGGTATTTCCGTAGCAACTCTTGCTACAGGAAAGGATTTGCTTTTAAAACAAAATATTTATGGAACAATTAGAATGTTTACGTGGAAACAGGAAAAAAGCATTAAACCTATTTAATGTTCAAATCTTATTTTATTCTAAGAGTTATTTTTAATTTGAATTAATGTTTTTGTAAATTGTTTTAAGTCAAAGTTCAGAGCGTGGGAAAGGTTCTTAAAAATTTCCTTTTACTCTTACTGTAGAGTTTAATATTAATGAAAAAGATTAAAATATAAACGAAATATTACTGTCATTTTTCCAACTGTGATTGAAAAATTATTGAATTCTACCTTTACGTCAAAAGAAGAACATTACATCCCGAAACCCTTCGAAAAGCTAAGACTTTTATTTTTTTAAAAAGAAATCAAAAGAAGCTATGTTGGGAAGTTTACCAGCAACATGCATGACTGTTTGTTAATGAGTTTTTCAAAGATTCCTATAAGTTTCCACAGGGACGTCGAAGCCAGAACGCAAATGACCAATAGCCAGTTCTCAATTGTCCACTATGTGACTTCTACAACAGTTGTTAAGTGAGGCAGAGAAGAATCTAAATAATATAAAGACCTATAACAAGAACGAAGAAGCAATTTTAAAATCGGCCCAAATTTAACAGCATGGATTTACTCTTAAGTAAGGTCATTAGTTAACAAAACATTAATAATGAGTGGTATTATTTTTATAGTGATGCTGTTATCTGAGACTGAAAATTGGGCTACACAGACACACTTCACTTAAACGATGCCTCAATGCAATTGTCAATGATTAAAGCTTTTACTGATCCAGGAAATGTATAGCACTATGATTTCATGTGGAGAATTTCTCATCAGCAAGAGTTAAGTTTTATACTTTTCTCGATATCTTCAAACTCGTGATTCTTGTTTCAGGCAGTTCAATAGACAAGAGGCCTCGAAGCACATCGGAGTCATATTTATAATACAGAAATGAAATCTTCCACACTTAGTCTACCAAGATTTGTAAAGAAATCCCTAAAGAAAATCTATTATTGACGAGCTCAGTTGTTTCTTGAACCTAAAATACTGACTGATCGCAAAACGTAGGAGCTTCTATTATAGAAAGGCAACAACCAGGCTTTGAAGATGAGAATTCATCATCACATGCACGTTCAAACATACATACAAAATAAACGAAAGCAGCAATTAATGTCTGTTGCCGTATTGGTTTTCTTTCTTTGAACACCATAGCTATTCATACTGCATGTTTTCTTGGTCAGTCTTTACTCCGTAATAATTTGCTTTTCCTGACTTTTGCAAATCTTTAGACTTCTCGTTTATCCTAATTGTTATTCTGAGTTGGAATGCAAATACTTTGTCGTTTCATTCAAAATGTTTCAGTGATAATATTATTAGAAACCATATATGATCTTGAATAGTTTTAGAATCAAATAAACGACTATATTTTCTAACGATCACAGCAGTATTAGGCTAAATCAAACTGCTACCAGTGACAAACGTCGCGTGTGTTGCTTGATAAACAGAACGTACTCAGTTTACTCATGCACCAAAATCTAATTTTATAAGAAAACCTTTTTTTGATCGCAATTGAACAGACGGATGGTATAATCTAATTTTGCTGCCGCGAGAAAATTTTGAACGTGATCTCTTCATTAGAGAAAAAAACAAAAATCTAGTCTAACGAAGGTAAAGGTAATGCTGGAATCGTCAGGGCTTGCATCCAGACATTTTATGCAGTTCTGTTAACCACATCTGTTGAATTTACTATACCCCGGGCTGTGTTGTAACGATGGTTAATCTTTACAATAGGTTAAGCCAGAATTCAAACAGCAATTTCTTTCCCATGGATATATTTACGCTTCTTACACCAACCCATTCAGAATATCCCAGCAAAATGTAGTTAATACCAAAACTGCAGCCCAAATCAGTCTCTACAAGGTTGGAAACAAGAAAATGGATTAAAAATTTAACCCTGGGTTAGTGCTAATCAGCTTTGGATTTGGAATAACCTTACTGCGTCCTAAACGCAGTTTGAAGCAGATATAGATCTCTCTAAATTCTTACTTTGGATAAGATTATTTCATGTTGTTCTTTATTTTCTGTTACATCTCAGTATTCCGCCCAAATTATCTTGCAAGAAAAATATTAAAAGCGCCATCAGAGAGCTTGATCAATAAAGTTACGTCAAGTAAATTTCAAATAGAATTAGAACGTGTTTCCTTTTAAACTATAAGTTTCAAGTGACCGTCCATTTGGTTTGTCTTGAAGATTACAAAAGAATTATGGCACCATTCTACTTAGAAAATTGGAAATAACTTTTAATTGCTAATAAAATATGATTCTACCTTTCGAACAGTGCAAGGCGGCTCCATCTAGATAATATTGTTTATCTCGAAAGGTTCAAAAGAATTCGAAAGAATTAGCAAATGTTCAATGTTTCAACAAATTAGGGAGTTAAAGGTTTTTATGAAGTTAAGTTTGGTAAGTTTGACTTTTGGGACGGAAAGAAGCTCGACAACCCGGCAACTTTCTCGTATTCAGTCTACAAAATAATTCCACGAGCGATAAAAGTTTGTTTGAAAAATACAGTAAAATACAATGATGGACTAATTTTAACTTTATTTTATTTTATTTCTGCTCTGTTTAATGACTCAAATAAAGCTATAAGTTTTGATCCACTATAAAGCAATAAGTTTTGATCCACTTAAAAACTGGCGAGCTCTGGTACATTAAACTGTTTGTATAAGAATAAAAGCGTGCAATATACTTAAAATATGTCCGATTTGACATCTTTTAAGATCAGGTTTTGACGATTTTGAACGTTCTAGCCACTCGAGTGTATGTCGTTCAAAGTAAACTTTTATATAATAACTCTGGTGACTGATTTGGAACCGTCCTCAGTGCCTCTACTCCATTATTCTCCATCCGTTGATCAAAAAATAAGTTTTAGATAAATTACAGCAGTGGAAAGTTTTAAATTCTTAAAGCAGGAGATAGACTGATGATTATTAATGAAAGTAATAAAACTAAAACCACGCTATTCTTTGTTCAGTCCAACATTATCACCCAGTTGAAATGCAAATAATAAAGAAACATACAAACAAGGCTTGTTCCTTCTCTGTGCGCCTTTGTTACTTCAGCAGTATATTTATTCTTTTTCTCTTTTCTAAATCTAAGTACAGAGAAAGCTAATGGTCCGTTAGTGTCTGTTCCACATGAGTTGAGGAATAAATGATACTAAAGCTTAATTTATTGGATTTACACAACCTGAGTGGCAGGCAGAAACAGACAAACAAGCGTTGTTCCTTGTCACTTCGGCTATATGTTTATTCTTTCTCTCTTCTCTAAATCTAAGAACAGAAAAAGTTATGGTTCATTAGTGTCTGTTCCAAATGAGTTAAGAAATAAATGATACTAAAGCATGATTTACATAACAGTGTTAACCAGAAACAGACAAACACGAAAACTGTATTCAGTACAAAGGACATCAAGTCGACATCCGACTTGATATGAGCGCATGAGAATGTTCTTTTTCTTGTCTTGTCTATTTTATTCTTTTCTTTTCTTTTTTTATTCAAATTTTTAATGCTTTTCCGTTTCTCCACCAGTTGCATCAAAATAGCATGGATTAAAATGGTGAGTACACGAGAAAGTGTAACAAATGCAAATATATTCAGAAGCGCTACATTCTGACAAGAGTGCAATCAAGAATGTAAAAATCAAAGTGGCTTTCGAATCAGTCATAACAACATGTAACCACAAGTAACTGAGAATAATGCGGTCATTTGAAAAGCCTTTTTTATTCTCAATGACACAAAAAAACGTTGTGTTTTGCTATTTTCAATTCAAATTTTGAAACTGCAAAACACAGCATGTGTTCATTCTGTTCGTTTAATAAAGCCATTATCAAACACTAATCCGATGTCTAATATTTTGATATAAATGAGCCTCCTTACTCGATTTGAATATTTTGATTAATTAATTTACACAGCTCCACTCTTCAAAAGGGAAAACATTTTATTAACAATAAATAGTTAATAATCTTTCAATACGTTAGTGAACTATTTGAGCTTTTGATTACAGTGGATAACTACTAAGGAACAAAGCGAGGACAAGTTTGAATTTCATAAAGACGATGTTACCGGCTCACAGTTTTTCGAATTTATTATTTTAAAAACTGACTATTATTGATTTTCAACTTTTCTAAAGGTGCAATCATGACAGTATTTTTAATAATCTAAATTTGTTAACAAGCTGTTATGTTAGAGAAACAAATAAAAACTGTTGTGTTAGAGAAACAAATGAAAATATTGCTTTTGAATTGTATGCGGGGGAGTTTTACTTCTAGCAAGGGTTTTAAAAAAATAACTACAAAAATTTGTACCATTATAACACTATACTGTACTACTAGACAAACAAATAAAGATGCTGAGTTGAGTTCAGCTTTTATAAAAAGCTTCCCAACCTGATTCAGTAGATTGTGATTAGACTGTTCTAATAAAAGTTTTGCATTTTAAATTGCCGGTTAGATAAAAATAACTTTTGTAAAATAAATTATAGTTTGTCGTCAAACACAGACTGAATGTGTTAACTGTTGATGTTGATGGGTCAAAGACAGTGATAGTACCCTGATCGGTTACAGCCTGGATGATATTTTCTAAGCAGATAAAAAATCTTTATTGAAATTATATGTTCTTGATTTTCGAACACCATAGAATGTAATCACCATTTGGAATAAGCCTAACGCATCGTTTCTTTTTGCGAATATTTAGAACTTATGTAAATATTCATTAAGTATCTATGTACAAAATTTGAAAAACAGGTTTATTGGGACTGAAATATTACAAATTTGTTAAACATCCAACTTGAATCTTTTTATGAACGAAAGCTGTTACGCTTGGGTTTTCATATTTTACAGAACAGAAGCAAAATGTACCAAAACTATTCAAAAAGATTGTTGAAAAAGTCAACTAAAACTCTACGATATGAGGAAGGCTTTGTTTACAATATTTACGCGCTCTTCTTATAGAGGAATCATAGAGCGCTTTGCTTATTGTTTCCTGTTTTCTACAAAGCACCATTCTTGATATACTGATAAAAAGTCTGTACATATATCATGTGTCAATATACATGCAGAGGTAAGAACTGAATAAATAAATTTAAAATTGTGGAAAGGATTCTTGATAACAGACATAACAGCTTTACCACGACTGAATATCGTGTTTAATAAACTATATTTTTATGATACTGTACGTTGGTAAAGTTATGAAATAGAAGAAAAAATAACACACAAAGGAAGGACATGAGTACTATGGCCAATATTTCTGTGGGAAAATGGAAATTACACTTGACGTTGCTTCATATTAGCTCTTACTCTCAGTACTTGCTGGACTGCTTGATGATATCTCACCCATAACACACGTAGTACTCGTCTTAATAAATTCGATTCAAACTAATCAATGTTTTCATATCCACAAAGGAACAAGTCGCCATGGACGAAACTTAGAGCGGCTCTTCTGAAAATGTTTGCATTTTTATTTCAAGCGTAGAAACACTTTGAAAAATAACTCATATTAATAAATAAGAAGAATCTTAATGAGTGTTACCACTGTAAACGAAATTCAATAATGGCGCGATGTTCACTTGCTTTCAAACACACCAAATCACCGAAACCATCACTGATTCTCAGTGATCAAAGGCTCAAATAAATTTTTTTCACATTGATTCTAAATTATCACACTCCTTAAGACAAAAATCACAGATTTAATTGTTATTAGTCATTTAGTGTAAACGGTTTTATTTCAAAATAGCCGATTTTTGTGAGATTTAATTAATCTTGGCGGCTTGCGAACAAGCACGAATTCATCTTGAACGTTACAAAAGTCAATACTACGGTTGTACATTTTATAAACTGAACATGACGCTATTCTCAGAATCTGAAATAACAATCACTATTATATGCGAATGTGGAACTTGAACTTGCACAGTTTGGAAGCAAAATGTGGAACAATGCTGTGATAGAGTACAATATAAAATCATACCTTGGTAACTTTTCATTTTGCATTCCATGGTTTGGAAATCTTCCCTTCGGAAATTTAATCCAAATAGCAATCGAACAGTAGCATAGCGGCTAAACCAGGGAACTTGATTTGCCCCATTGAAGACATTCAACTCCACACGTAAATCAAATAACGTATTGAATTAAATTGAAAGACGGCTATATGCAGCAAACGACTAGAAGCGTAAAAGCAAACCATGTTTGTATATTCTCTCCCTCCAAATGCATTATGATTGACGTCAAATCAATGCGAATCATCCATTGTTTGTAAAAATGAGGGAAGAGTCGTTTTCCTTGTTCAGAAAATGGCGAACGCTTAATCAAATGCTTCCCTTTATGAATAAGAGCAACTTTTTGTTTCAGGCTATCAGACGAGGTCTTTGACCCCAGACTAATGGGTGACTTTGCGGGTGAACTCTCAAACCTTTCTTGTCGCTTTGAAGACCTCCAATCTCAAGCAATTTCCCATTCAGTTGCCCCGTCTTGCACTCGTGTCATTCATTATATTACGGGACTTGACTTAGTTTGAAAAGATTCGTGTTATTATCACGAAAAAGAAGACTTGAACTTCGATAAATATCTTCATGAAACTGGTGAAAGAAAACTGTTAGAAAGGAAACTTGTTTCGATAAATGTTGGAAATGTTCGATAAATGTTTCGAAACTTGTTGGAAATGTTCGATAAATGTTTCAAAACTTGTTGGAAACTTGTTTCGATAATATGTTTACAGTTTAGTGGTGTATTTTTGCATTTACAGTTTATTTTACACTGAATTGAAGTATTCTTGTGACTTGTGTAGTGCTGTGCGTCTTCAGATATATGTGTCTGATATTGGTCAGAATTGAAATGTTTCGTATTCTCAGGTCGAACAAATTGTTCAACACTGATTTAAAACAAGTGGTTAGGTTTACAAAAAAACTCTCAATTTTTTGATTCATCAGCAATTGATCTTTAAAGAATCAGCAGTTACATGCATTCTACCCGGCATTCCGGCCAAAAGAGCACTGCTTTCTTATATGTTTATAAAATATGCAAGTTGTTGAAAACCATCAAAAATGGAGCTTTAATGATCATTAGCATAAATTAGTTTTTTCCTCCATCGGGGAAAAGGATGCAAAAGATATTCCCGTTAGTCGAGGGCTGCAGTGTTAGTCATGTTGCATGGAGTGTTTTTTGTTGAAGATCTTGCTCTACAAAGCTTTACTTACAAGTGCTCTAACAACTTTTAAACAGTGATTAATGAAGATAAAAACTTGGGAACATGGCAAAAATTTAGTACATATTGGTAAAACAAGTGTTCCGTAACTTTTTTAACTTTGTTATTTAAGTCCTCACAATAACTGATTCTTTAATATGTTTTTTTAATGAGGTAGCTCATGCCAATAAGCCTTGTGGTTTTTAATGAGCTTCCTCGCTAGGAAAATTGTAAGCCTTCTGGTATTTCTTGTTTTTAAACTCATATGCATGTATTTTATTTTTCCTATTTTTCTGGCAAATAAAGAACTTGAACTTGAACTTTTTGTTTCAGGGGCTCAACAACCTTGTTCTCAAGATATTATGAATACATTGTGATCTTTTTCTCATGACTTTACCATAGTGATAGGCAGGGTCCATCTGCTCGCTCATTTAACAGGTTATGCTTTGAATTTCATCAGAGAATAAAACAGCATCGCGTTATTCTAGTTCAAAATATCAATTTTAATTTTGTTTGTTACTGTGATTATCAGGCCTTGTTAATTGCAATAACGAGAATTCAACGTGGAAAATGTACAAGTTTAAGTAACCAATTGTAGGAATGTCTTGTCACAAACATGCCTAAAAATACCTGTTTTAAATATTTATTCGCATTCTAGCTCTGGATCAAACTTTTCTTTGTCATCAAATACCCTTTGTAATATTTCGCGAAATGCATATTTCTGCTCTATAGTTACGACATCAACGCTTCTTAATTAGGTTTCAACATTCCAAAAGTAACATAAATTGTTTGCTAAATTATCTTGTTTTATTTCCAATGCAATTAAATGCCAAAGGGCACAGCTCACAACCCGCAACAGGAGTGCCTTTCAAAACATTTTCTTTGTCTTAGCAATGATGTTGTTAGATTCAGCAGAAATAAAATTCATCCAAGAGTTGAGTTATAAAAAATTTGATTAAAAGAACCGATAAACTACATTATCAACTGCGGAAATCAAGATTAAACTTAAAATAACTCGAGATGACACCGTTTTGCTCGGAATGTGGGGTCAACAAGCGCATTTATCTGCTCGCGTTCTTTTATTAGCCTTAATGGACCGGACATGAACGTGACCCGATCACATTTTCTCTTAGTTGCAAGTAATTTCTGATTTAACGTTCTTAATGTTAATTTTACAGTCTTAACAAGAGTTAGAATACTTAAAAAAGATGCATATTCTTTTTTGTTACAAAGTTATGGGCCCCAGGCGAAATAATTTGGCAGACAGAGGACATCTTTCAGCATTTGATAATCTATGACAGATAGAAAATAAGATGTTTTAGAGATTACAGATTCTGTTTCAAAATTAAGTATAGCTTATCCTAGAAAGCTGTCATTACGGCAACCACAAGACAGCAAAATGTTGATAAAAGGGATAATTTTACATCTGGGCATCAAGTGTCTTCATTGCCGATTAATCTTTGATTGAATTTTTTTTTTAAATTTCAGCGTTTAAAATATTTCCTTTCAATTTCAACAATGCCAATTGAAACATTTAGAATAGTGATACCTTCGGCAAACGTCCATTATCATCCCGCAATTGATCCATCTAAGTTTGAACAGAACAATCTAGGGAAGTGGTATCGTGTTTGGAAATCTTTGTTGCTTGAGCAGTCACAAGCAAAATTCGGCCATCTTCTTTCACCTTCCCTTCTCTTTTCGGCTCTTCTCTTCTGTTCTCGGCTCTTCTGTTCTGTTCTGTTCTGGTCTGGTCTGGTCTGGTCTGTTCTGTTCTTTGCTCTTCTCTTCTCCTCTCTTCTCTTCTCTTCAGTCTTCTCTTTTCTTCTGTTCTGTTCTCTTTCTATTCTCTTCCGTTCTGTTCTGTTCTGTTCTCTTCTCTTCTCTTCTCTTTCTTTCCCTTCTCTTCTCTTCTCTTTTCTCCTCGCCTCTTCCCTTCTCCTAGCTCCTCTCCTCTCCTTTCTTCTTCTCGTCTGTTCTCTCCTCTCCGCTTTTTTTCTCTTCTCTTTTCTCTTCTTCTCTCTTGTAATTAAATGCTGCAAAGTCCCAAGGGGAATATTTAATAATAATAACAATATTAATAATAATAATAATAATAATAGTGATGATGATGATGATGATGATAATAATAATAATAATAATGATAATAATAATAATAATATTGATAATAATAATCATTACAACAATAAACTTTATTAACGTGTCAAAAATATTAAGCTTTATAGCGCATTGGGGATACCATGAAATACCATAATAAACATCAGATATTTTGCTAAGAATATGATAATAATCATTAGAAAAATTAAGCAATAAATCTAAGAACACACATCCATGTACATTAAAAAATTTTGGATAATTTGATCAAAAATAGATTTTTACAAATATGTAAAAAAAACGTTCAATTATTATGTAGCGTTAATATTAGCCAGTTACTGGTAGCCTCTTATTAACCCTTTAAGCCCCAAATACGACAAATGATGTGTTGGTAAATTCTCACAACTGAGCTCCATACTTTCTATATAAGCAGTTTATGAGGATTCGGCTTTTCATCTTCAGCAGCTTATTCTTAGTCTACGTAATCAATTCCTTATTTTTCATTACCAGTTATAATATTTTGTTTGAGTTATGTAAGGCAAAGTTTTTAATCTGATTGGTTAAATACTTTTTTTAAATGTCACGGGGCTTTAACGTGGGACTTTACGGTATTCATACCGTTCTGATATCATCAGCAGAATGACTGGAAGAGCATCCCAAGTAATCTGGAATCCAGGAAAACTGCTTATTCCCGGAACTGTCCCAAATGAACGCACCCTAAAGTATATACAAATACAATATATGCATCTTTGAGAATTGTAGTATTAAGCGTATAGAACTTATATAATGAACTGTAATTTGGTAACGTGGAAAAAAAATATTCTTTAATTTTTTTACTTTCAGATTGTCAGCCATCTAAAAGACACATCACTTGCATTGTGACTGGTGCGACCTTGGTTTCTGTGCTACAGATGGCGTCGTGGAAGAAAACTTGCTTTTTGACCTTCTTGTGATTTTTCCTGAAACAATTCCTCCTTTTAATTTTTTCTTTAAAAAAATCCCCAAAACAACGGGTGCTCTTTTTATCACCTTACTGTGAGCAATCTTTTCGCTTTTCGTCCCCATGACAAAAAAATAGCGACCTATCGCCCAACTCTGTTGGTATTTGACGGGTGTTATTATTTCTCAATTTCTTATAATTTTTTGTTTGTGCTCGATAAAAACAAATAAAATTGATCCATCTGGATTTCTGGCTGCCTGGCCTGTATAGCTTCTATATGGTTTTTCCAGGCAGTTAGCACCTTCCTATCGTCTTTAAAATATTTCATGTTTAAATTATTTAAAACAAAAGGTGAATAAACTACTGTTATTGTTGTCGTTGTTGTTGTTGTTGTTGTTGTTGTTGAGTAGGCCATCATAGGTTATAGGTGAATTTTCTTGACTTCTTAATCTCATTTCATGTTTTTGTACATCAAATAACGTCTCTTTGTTAAATAGTTTGTTACTACTTTTCCGTTACAATAAAAAAATATTACGTTTGAAGTCTGACAATTTTACGTTTGTTGTTGTAGATATTTTGTCATGGTAAGAGCTGTAATTTGATACACGCGTGTTCTGTTCAAACCATTTCGTATCCTAGGGCCTTCACAGTCGAGCGATCTAGTTAACAATTTGAATTCCTATTGGCTTCGTTTTTGTACGAGTCACCGATAGAAATTAAGAGGAGTATTCTAATTGTTTTAGTAGAAATCTCTGGAGAATTGACAACAGAATTACGATAATTTATGATAAATAAAGCAGCCTGGAGAGTGAAACTTGTTAGATTAAAGGCGCTGTTACACTATGCAATTTTCCCAGCAACTTGTCTCGCAACGCCATTGCAGAACAAGTAGCTGAAAAAATA
>JAOCNB020279544.1:0-16136 GCA_026546465.2 Palythoa caribaeorum
TGTAAATTAATAAGGACTGGTGTGATGTGATCGAAGCGGCCAACATTGCAGATAAGTCTGGCTGCTGCATTCTGTACACGTTGGAGTTTTTGTATCTGGCATGCAGGAAGGCCGTAAAGTAAGCTGTTTGCGTAATCAAGTCGGCTTGTGACGAAGGCATTTACAAGTATTTGTACAGATTCGAAGCTCAGGAATTTTCTAATCCTTCGAATGTTGAACAGATGGAAGAATGATGCCTTGCATACTTTGTTAATATGGCAGTCCATCTTGAGCTGGGCGTCGAACCAGGAGCCTAGATTTCTGACTTCACTCGAAGGTGGTATTGTGGACATCCCAACTCGCACACTTGCGTCAGTATTCACTTTGGCCAGCTGTTGCTTTGTACCAATGATGACGATCTCTGTCTTATCATCATTTAACTTGAGTCGATCCGCAAGCATCCAACGTCTGACATCGGAAATACACTTCTGCATGGCCTCAATTGCAGCCGATTGATTTTCAAGTTCTGGTTTAAATGAGACGTAGAGTTGCGAATCGTCAGCATAAGCGTGGACATCAGGTAGGTGGTGTTCAACGATTTCGAAGAGTTTACTGACGTACAGAACAAACAGGAGCGGCCCTAGACAAGAGCCTTGGGGCACGCCATACTTTACAGGAAAGTTCCTTGATTTGCCACCGTTGATTGAAATGGACTGTTGTCGGTTCTCTAGGTAGGAACAAAACCAGGAGAGTGCGACACCTGAGATGCCAAAATCAGAGTGGAGACGGTTTAGTAGAATTCCATGATCGATAGTATCGAATGCAGCGCTGAGATCTAACAACACTAACAAGGTTACGTGTTGCCGATTCATAGCCATGAGGATGTCATTTTTCACACGCAGCAACGCAGTTTCAGTACTATGAAACTTACGATACGATGATTGCAGCTTTGGATAGAGACAGTGGACAGTCAGATGGTTGTGTGCCTGTCTGAAAACAGCTCGTTCCGTTAACTTGGATGTAAAAGTTAAGTTGCTTATAGGACGCAGATTGGCAAATATGGTCTCAAGCTTCGATTTCTTAAGACCTGGATGTACATCAGCCAGCTTCCAGTCATTTGGGAACTGTCCAGATTGCAGAGATAAGTTGATCATTCTTGTGAGGGCCGGAAGAAGAACATCTAGACACTCAACTACTAGAGGCGTGGGCATGGGGTCCAGGGAACAAGACTTCTTACTTGAATTAGAAATAAGGTTTTTGACGTCCTCTTCGCATAACTCACTGAATGAGTCCAGCCGGGCAACAGGAATAGGTGTAGGCGGAAGTGTTTCGCAAGACTGCACAACAGTCTCAGATTGGGCGGCAGCGTCAAGCTCGGTGCGGATACGCTCAATTTTTTGAGTGAAAAACAAGCCGATGTCATCAGCAAGGGCATTACTGTCATTGTATCCTTGAAAGGCAAGATCAGATTTTGAGTCGAAAAGAGTTTTGGCAGATCTGAATAGCTTGCGCTGGTTGTTGCTGTTTTCCTGGATGAAGTTGGTATAATAGTCTTTCCGGGCGCTCTTCATGAGGTGAGTTGCATGGTTCTTTTTGACGTTGTATACTAGGAGGTCAAGAGGGTCCCTTGACCTGCGCCACTTCCTCTCAGCCTTACGACGCTCCTTTTTCGCAGCCTTAACCTCCATGGTAAACCAGGGAACTGTTGGTCTCTTCGTGATTGACTTTGTAAGAAGTGGCGCGTGTTTGTTCAAGGTACAAAGCAAGGTGTCGTTATAGCGTGCCACAAGGACATCAAGATCGAGGGAGAGCAGATCATTACAGAATTCCGATTTTAATAAATCTTCCTTAAGAGCATCAATGTCAATAGATTTTACTTTTGAAGGAAGGCTTCTCAATCCGAAGTTTCTACTCTAGTATTCTTTCTGGCATTCTTTTGGAGTTTGCCGAACGACCTGTTTCGAAACTGACACTCGATATCTTTTAATGTGGGTCTACCACGAATGCCGTTTGCATATATGTGTATTGAGTGTCCCAGAAGGAATGAAATTCTCCATAATCTTGATTTTCAGCTTACTGAAATATTCGCACCACGAGGAGCAGAAACATGCGCCTCATTTCCACTCTTAGAGGAACACCGCAGACCGTCGAGCACTGCAGGCTTACACACTTTCGACAGCGTCAATAGATTGATAGATAGATTGATAGAACACCGAAACCTAGACTCGGCCTACCTTACAGGTAGCCCGAGTAACTATATTGTTTGTATGGCTGCAAATGAGATATACTTGAGAGCCGTGTCCATGAAAACTATTTTTTGTTTGTATTTGACTGTACCAACAAATTGGCTAGAAAGAAATCCCATATTTTTGTGCATAATTTCCTAAAAAGTTTTGCATAATATCAAAAACCCTGATATAATAATGCAGATCAAAATGAATTTTAGATATTAAAAGGATTTTAAACTACATCAATTTAATTCAGTCGAGGTTAAATAATTTTATCAATTCAAACTAAGTAGTAAAGGATTTTAAAATGATTTATACTAGGTTAAAAAAAAAGAAAAGAATTTTTTTCTTCTACGTTTCTCCTTTCCCTACCCACAATCTACTCTGACAACTCCTTCCTTTTTATTCTTTTCCCTGGATCTGATCTGACCTCACCCCAACTCCAACTGCAACCCAAACCACCCCTCCCTAACACATTTCCTTTTCCTATACCTTTTCTTTTTTTTGATTTAGTGATAGTAAGCCTTAAACCTGTTATCAATGGCTTTAAAAGCCACTGTCTTGATCACTACACTATGGAAGCTTACTTTGGAGTACCCCCTGGAAATACAATAACTGAGTAACTAACAATAAACATTATGTTAAACTTTAAGTTACCATACTGGGATCCTGGGTACTTTTTATGAGCTGTATAGTGATGTACCACTAGCATAATATAAAAGTTATACACAAGGAAAAAGGTCAAGACCATAGTGCAATCAAGTATGTAATATGTTCGAAAATATAAATTAATGTATTACAGACCAAACGATACTTGCATGTTTAATTTTACTAATTTAGAAATTTTGAGGTGTACTGTCTAATGAGTATTTCAGCATGTTATTGTGATTGGTAGAGAAAACCCAAGCCTAGCCCTTATTATTCCCACCCTAACTTCTTTCTTTGAAAATTATTTAATTGTAGGATTTTGGAAGAGAACCACCAGATTGGGTGAGAGATCTGGGAGGCTCAGCCAGTAAGTGTTGTAAATCTATTTAAATATTCATCCTAGATCCAGTTTCCCATCTTCGTCATTTTTCGCACTTGGCAGCCAGGCAAGTAAGTCTAATTTTATACAAGTTTGCTCGTCTTGAAATTGAGGTGCCCAACATCTTGTCTTTCCATGGCCAAGGGTGCTCAATCAGTGACTTTTCCCAGACTTGTAAATTCTGTCCTTTGTTTTTCATTTGCTGATATTTTTTCTTTCAGTTTTTGAAGAATCAGAAACGCCATCAAAAAGTTTCCACAGTGTGTTGATTAGGCAGGTCGTTCAGAACAGGAAAGCTGTTTTGTGGGCTTTTCACATGATGCACCACATAAATGTGGGCCATCAGTTGTACGACTCACGGAAAAACAGTATAATTCAAAATTACAGACATCAAACTTTCGATAGCAAAGAAGTCAAGATCTTCAGGAAGAAGAGACTGTTCTCTTTGGGCCAAAATGTTGACCTACTATACAGAACTGGCTGGTAACGGGTAGGTTGACCACTGCGAAAATGGCACCTTGTAGATCTTTGTAAGCTTGAATGGTTTGTAATGCAAGTCGCTGATGAGAGTGTCAAATACTTTGACAATGGCAAACACATTGTAGAGAAGCAACAAATTCGAGAGTACCAAGAATAATTGAAATCATGTCAATCCTCATGTCATGATAAATGTTACTATATCTAGTCCATTAACAGGAAAAGGGTCTACTCACAGAACCAAGATGAAAAACCGCCTTAAGTGTTCATTTAATTAAACAGAATGACGTGATTGTTATTTCTTTTTTTGCATCCGCGTAATCTCCGTTAAATGACAATATTCAGTACCTTCTAACCTTCTAACTACAGTAACACTATTATTTGCAAAATTGCAATCTTCTCGAATTAATTATCAAAACCATAAGATGCTTAAATGAATGTTCTCTACTCGTAACTTGATCGAACTCCCAAATATACAAAATTTTGACTGATTTGAACCAAAGCTCAGAGCACTATAGTTTTGCATTCAAGGATTTGAGCCGAAAACTAACGGTTTTTGCCTTTGAACTCTCAATCAGAATATCATCTCCAGTCAAGAATATTATAACCCCCGCAAAGTTCATCTCGTCCCCTTGCCACTGGTATGAAATAGTTTAGTTTTTAGTCTAGTTTTGCGGGCTGAGTGGCAGCCATTTCATCAGCAATTTTGCGAATACATAGACCCAATGCATTGATCACGTCAAAATAAAACATGTCGGCATGGATTCCTAGCAATATTTATAATTATTTAATATTTTAAATGTGTCGAGCCACCAACATCTACAGGAAAACGTTTGCGCTCGTTGGGATCTTTAGTACTCAAAACATGCCTAAAATGCTTCAGTAGGTGCTGGAATCCACAACAAAACGGCAGGAAAATACATCCACTCACGCTTCCCTGCAAATTGTTTTGTTTCATAAATTTTTGGCGTTTCGCGATCCGCGTGAATTTATTTTCCACTTCTACTTTCTTTTAGAAGCTTGCATTAACCCACCATTCTGACTTAATAATTTCAACCTGGGAGATTCTGCAGTGAAAAATGGCTCATAAAAAATTCTTACAAACAGTACTTAGTAGACGCAGGCCGTTCGTGACAGCTAGCAAAACAAATATGATGATGTTTCAAGATACTGTTTGAGCTATGTTAGATTCTATCAATACAGCGGTACATAATTCCCAGGAGAGATGGATATGCGTGTATTTAAAGTCAATTTTCTCGGAATTCTTGCTCGCTTTCTCCCCCATCCAATGCTCTTAAAATCAAATAAAAAAGATTGGGAAAAATCAAGAATTCTGTTAGTTTTTTTCCTAAATCAGCACTTACGAGCCATTTTGCACCAAAATATTCGATAAATATCTATTTTGTTTAAAACTCCATCCTTACGTTTATTATTAAGAGAAGGTTGAGATATCGCTGTATTAGACTGGTTTCGTGTTAATGTGCTTCAACTGTTAACACAAAGAAAATTACAAGAACAATCTCATTGAGCAAAAAATTTATTGACAGTTTTTAAAGTTATTTGAAAAAAATTGAATTGGAACTTACTCACCTGCTTCTGTGCTGGATAAAAAAATGGCAAATCTTTACATTTTCAATAATGTCGCAGGTTGTCTTGTTTTATGGCAATAAACAGACTTGTCATGGGATGGTAAAACAACAAAACAGATTGACCACATGCTCATAAACTGGAAGTTTAGAATCTTTGTTAAGGACACCAGGGAAGATCAGCTGACATAGCCTCAGGCCCCATCCACATGTATCCTGATACTTTTGAATCTGCAACTTTTCGTTTGGGATCCGGCTTCAGTCCACATCTTGATTGGTATGCAGAGGGAGTGGTTCTTGTAGACACGTTTTTGTAGGCGTCTGAAGGAGCTGCTTGCTTTGGCGACATGACTTTCAACATCCTTTGCAGCAGTGGCATCGTTGGAAATGACGCTACCAAGATAGGTGAACATGTCCACTGCATTCAGCTGGTGATCATTTATGTCGATACTGGGTGGGTGGTATGGGGCACGGGGCACCTTCTGGTACATCACCTCTGTTTTCTTGAGGTTTATTGTCAGTCCAAATGTGGTAGCTGCGTTTGCAAAGCAAGTTACTATTCTCTGGAGGGCTTCCTCAATGTGTATCAGGAGGGCACAATCATCAGCAAACAGCTGGTCATTGATCAGTGTTTCTGCTGTCTTGGTGTGGGACAACAGGCGGCAGAGGTTAAACACCTCCATATGTGTGGAACTGGATGTAGACACCGTCCTGCGGGTCTTCTTAAAATGGCGAAGTGTTGGTGCAAGGATGCAGTCCTGCTTCATGCCATTCTCAATGGAGAAAAGGTCTAAGAACTCCGGGTTGTGCTTCACATGTCCCTCCTGGCCTGTTGTTTGAGGATTGTAAGGAACTTGGGAGAGCATCCAAGTTTACTGAGGATATGCCATAGGCCACCTCTACTCAATATGTGAAAGGCTTTCGTCAGGTCTATGAAACCTGTGTACAAACCCATGTTTTATTCTCTGCACTTCACCTGAATTTGATGGAGTACAAAGACCATGTCTGTTGTTTCCCTGTTGGTCCGGAAACCACACTGGCTTTCTGGAAGAATGACATCAGTGATGGCTTTTATCAATCTGTCGAGCAGTATGCAGGTAAGAATCTTGCCGGTAATGGAAAGGAGAGTGATGCCTCTATGGTCGGAGAAGTCTGATCTCTCGCTTTCTGATTGCTATCTTTACTTCTACTTCACGTGGGTCGTCTAGCCCAGTCTTCACTCCAAGCTGCGGGATGTTTTTGATAGGGGACTCTTGCACAAAACATTTGTCACTGATAGTTTGCCTTGGCTGACTGGCTGTCTGGCTTGGATAACAGTCATTGGTAGGCTGAGCACTTCTCGCCTGACGTAGTCCTAACGTTCTCCAGTCCAGCTTTTTGAGCTGGGGACAAGAAGTTATCTGTAGGTTTGTGTGCACGATTCTATGGTTGGTGTAACAGTCAGTACTGGGCATGACACATGTGTGCTGCACGTCTTTGATGTCTTTCTGGCGCACGATGATATAGTCCAGTAAATGCCAATGTTTGGATCGAGGGTGCCTCCAGATCGTCTTGAAACGTGCTTTTATTGAAAGAGGGTGTTTGTGATGGCGAGTGAATGTTCTGCATACAGTTCTAAGAGTAACTGACTGTTGTTATTGCAGTTACCAATCCCGTTTCTACCTAACGCACCAGGCCAGTTGTTATGGTTCTTGCTGACCCTAGTGTTGAAGTCGCCAATGATAACAATCTTGTCAGCCTTGTCGATACGCTGCAGCAGAGATCTTAAGTATCTGTAGAAGGCTTCCTTGGTTGTTGGATTTGCCTTAAGAGTTGGAGCATAGACACAGATGAGTGTAGCACAGTTGTTATCACGGCGAGGAAGGCGGAGGTTCATGAGATGGTCTGTAGGTTTTCAAGCTTGTTGGCAATAGTGGTCTTAATCATTATGCCAACTCCTGACAGTCTCCGATCTTCTTTTGATTTTCCTGACCAGAATAGAGTGTACCCAGCCCCGTGCTCCACGAGGTAGTCCTGACTAGCAAAACGAACTTCACTAATAGCAGCAATGTCAGTGTTCAGTTGCGCTAGCTCCTTGGCAACTAGCGCTGACCACCTCTGGGCATTCACTATTGATGATATCCTGCATTATGTGGACATTCCAGCATGCTACCTTGAGGGTAAAAGTCTTTGTTGCACGTTTTCTTTTCTTTCTTTGTTTCGACCGCTTGAAGAGATGCCTGTTGGCTGTGGTTAACCAACTGGGTAGGGGGTTGAGGCAAGCTTTGTTTAGACCTCCATTTATCGGTTCCTCTCCATGTGGAGCAAGCAGTGCTCTCCCTAGAAAAGGCGGCTTGGTCGCCCAGGGTGCTACCAAAAGCTACTGTTGCCTCTGATCAGTCGGCTATTAACTGCTTACATGCGGAGTTGAGACTGCCACTGCCAGTACCATCCTGTAGCTGTCATTTTTGCCTCTTCTCCACTGCTATGGGACTTTTTTTTTGCCTGCACTTGCTATTTTGTAAGTGAGATGCAGGGCATGCAAACCGGTGCCACTCTTTAGGCCTGGAAGACTTCCAGGGGGTTAAACAGACTAAGACAACCAAGGGCAACTGACAGGCTGTATGTTTTATATCAGAGAATCCCTCTCCTTGGTGTGTAGCCGACCAAAGCTGATGAGCCCCACCTGCCTGGAGTAACCTGGTTATACTGCACCAGGCACTCGCACTTGCCCTCTCCTTAAAGTTCTAATCCAGGGAGGTTGGAGTTAGGGAGGTTCCATGCGGAGGTTGGAGTTAGGACTTAGGGTCTGCACCACTCAGTGGATGTTTTGAGTCCAGCATGGAGCTTACCCATGCCAGCATTCAGTGACACTTCTCTCGCACTTTGTTTCGTTTGCGTGTTTGTTACTATTTTAAAGAATTATCATGCCCGATTGAAAAGTCATATCAAAAACTTGAATTTCCTGTTTGATTACCCGTTCCAAACATATTGAAAACAATAAAGCCCTGGGGGCTTTACCCCTTGGGACTACAATTTTCAGTGTTAGAACGGGTGATCATACACTTGAAATTGTCAATCAAACATCAGTCATTGAGCAATGAGCTACCATTTATAACACAACTTCAATTTTTACAGGCAGTGTGGTGTCTGACATTTCGGCAACTGTCAACCAGAGACAAAGAAGGTATATTTGGATATCTTGATATTTAACTGTAAAGTTATTTTAATATGAAAAGAAAATTAATTTCTCATCGGTCATTAGCAAAATATTGTTTTTTACTAGATAGAAAACATGTGTGATTGTCTATGCTAGAAAACTATATTGTTTTCGTATGCAAGTGTGTTGGTAAGCAACACATTTCATGCACTTAATGGCAAGCAGTCCTACATTAAGATTTAGGTCTATCTAGTAAACTAGTTTGAAAAATTTGCAGTTCAGCTACTGCTAAATACATCGGATAGCTGTAACACAAGCCGTGATTACTATTTCCTAGGGAGCTAGACTTGAGCTCAACTGAGGACGATCCTATTTTGGGTCCACGGCAATCACCATATGAAGTATATAGTGATGGTGACAGAGCTACCTATGGGAGTAGATATGTTGATGACCAGCCAAAGTACTATCAGGTAAAGCAGCGACTGGTGCCACAGTTTAATGAGGGTAGGATGGTTGATGAGGCTGATCAATCAGGGAGAAAAGTTTCGCCTGGGAAACAGTCATCAGAATCGCCTTTCCCCCATCACTATCTGCATACTGATTCTGGTTATCCATCAACTTCACCGGTAAGATGCTTACTGTAAAACCTGCAGCAAACACGTTTTTAAAAGCATAACAACAAACGAAAAAAACAATTTCTTAAAAATCATGGCATTTGTGTTTTGTATTTAGTCTTCCTCACTATTTTAGAGACAACTAGTAAAACAAAAAAAACTAAAGGTATGATAAGTTATGGAAGAGAAGAACAAGATATACTGAGTAGTTTCTTGCTCTCTTGCCATGCTTTTAGCTAGTTATTTTGTTACTAATTATAATTATGAAGAGCGTCTGTCTGTAAAAATTGAGAAGTAGCGGCACGGCTTCAAAAATCGAAGTTCTTGATACTTTGTTTGAATGACACTTTTGGGGAGCTATTATCGAAAATGTTATCGAATCTTTTTAAAAATTAGTAGTTTTCAAGAAATCGAGAAAAATCGAAATCGTGTGTTTAACTTCATTCAATATGCAACTTTGTCAGATGAAGGTCTTGGGGGAAATATTTACAAAAATATTAGTATGAAGTGGATTGCTTTCTTCTTTGCTTTATTATCGAGACTACTTGATTGCTGCCATTTTGACGCAAATCGTTGTCATGGCTGAAATCGACAATGCTGATCTTGCATCAGCACTCTCTGATATCCTTGAAAATCTTTCCTCCAACTTAAACTGCATTCTTATGGGTTACTTTAGAAATTCCATCTGTAATAGAATTCTTTATTATAATCATGGGGTTTTTTGCCAACGGGCACAAAAAGATGAGAACCACCTTTCGGCAAAAGCTAATGTTTTGGTTGTTTTCAAACGGACTAAGACCTATTTGTTACATTGATTTCGGAAACAATATCTATTTCAAAACAATTATAAATACTTCCTGTTTCAAGTAACTATAATATAATTTTCGGGCAATTGTAAAACGAAATGTTGAGATGTATTATTTGTAGTACCGTTCGAGCGAAAACTGATAAAAACATGTCACAAAATGTTGCAACATAGGTGATATTTACTGACACTGGCTCTTAAAAAATGTATTCATCAAAAGCGCATCTAATTATAATGCGCCAGTTTTCAACAGCAACACAAGACATGTGTTAATATTGGGGTCTTGCTAATGTAATCGTATTTTATTACTCACCAGTATTTCAGACTGAAGAGAAGAATTAAAATAAAATAAAACCTGCGTTCTAACTCCAGAACAATTCTTGGTGAAGGATTCAATTGACGGAGAGACCTGCTCGGGACCTCTCTTACTTTGTTTTCTAATGTCTGTTTAGTACCACAGTTTATTATTTTTTCATTCAAAATGTTTATAGTTTTTTTTTTTCCAGAACTTTCTATAATTTACAAAGTCTGTTTTCTGGTATATTTGAGGATAGTTAAGGTTTACGTATGTATGTTAAATCTTAATATTTGTATAAAATTTTATGCAAATAATTTCTATTCAATTAATTAATGTAAACCCCTGTAGAAGCCAAAGTTCACATGTGATGTCAAGACGAATGGCAATGACACAGTAAAATATTATTTTCCTTGTGAACACCTAAACTTTTAAAATTTCAATTTGAAATATTTAATTTGATGTGGAGTTTCAGGCAACAGCCAGGTTTGCATTTTCACCTCATATTAACGTCACTGTATTGTAACTTTAAACACACCAATAAATTTGTCTTGGATCCTCCTTTTCTATTAACAAATTTCCTTCAAATTAATTAATGGAATGGGTGGTAATATACTGGATGCATGTACTTTATGCCCTTCTTGTTTACCGACAATCTCAAAAAGCCAGGGTAAGGTAGGGTTAACTTGTAACCATAGGCTGAGTTGATTTCTGTGTTAGTATTGTTATGTTAATTTTTCAGCAATCTTGGAGTAGTACAGTATCCTTTCTATCGTCAGCCCAATAGTTGCCTTTGCACAATTGTAAAAAGTCAGTCTGGTTATGCTGAGGTGTTCCTCTATGGTAAACAAATGTAGTCACTTTTACATTAGAATTGTTTTTGGTGTAAGGTCCATAAAGCAGGAAAAGCGGTTTTCATGGCAACCTTTTACACTTAAATTACACTTTCTGAAACACTTTTTGCAGTAGAGACAAACACAGTAAAACAACAATGACAGTTTTGGAGCTCGAGATTTGTGTTTTATCGTTTATCATAATTAATGCCTTGCAAATAAATAAATCTGTGGTTCCGCAAGAACGATTGTCCTCAGGCTGCAAAGAACTCGTTACAGATACTAGATGACTGGAAATTGATTGCCCTTTAAGTAGATATCGTCTTGTAGAAGACAGGCAATGCTAGAAATAAATTTTGATAATTCTGGTTATTTTCTTTAATTTTAGTTGTCAAGAACAAATCAAAACAGACTGTTTCATCATGTTTCAAAAGGTATGAATAAATCATGCAAGGTATGAATAAATCATGCAAGGTATGAATAAATCATGCAAGGTATGAATAAATCATGTGATACTGCTCTGACTGTGTATGTTCTCATATGTTGAAAATGATGCATGAGTAAACTGCATTGAACACAAATGAGTATGTGAATGTGCATAATATAGCTTAATGATTTTTTGTGTTTTAAGTAAAAACTGTTGTTGAAATTATAAACTACAAGAACTACTGCCTGCATAGTTGTGTCAGGCCAGAGAAGCTCAGTTGATGGCTTCTTAATTGTTGCCCTTTTCTTTATCAGGTAACAATGCAAATCACGAAGAAGTTGTTTTGAACAGGTCACACGAAAGAGAGGTAAATTGTTTTTTCTCTCATTCATTTTCGACCTGTCACAGAATTTTGAGTAACTGTATGATACAAAAGAGATGGAAAATTGGATAATGTAAAGTTAACAACCTTCCTTATATTTTTGTTTAAACAATAATAATAGTTTAACTTGCTGGGAGCATTACACTAAGTCTCAGTGCTCTTACAAAGAGTGTACAAAAGAAATAATAAAACTTTATGCGGTTCACAAATGCTTTATGATAATAATGATAATAATAATGATAATAATAATAATAATAATATCAACAGAGGCCTCCCACAGGGGGATGTGCTGTGTCCGTGCCTATTTACTCTATGTATTTTAGAACCTTGTTGCATGGAAGTTAGGCTCCGCTGAAGGGTATAGGCTTTCAAAACCTATTGCTTCCAAGGTCACCAATCTCCTCTACATCAACGATCTTAAGGTGTTCGCAGCGTCTGAACAAAAGCTGAACAGGGTGCTGAAGATGGCGAGAACAGCGATGGAAAACGTGGGGCTTCAGTGGAACCCAAAAAAGTGCAATGTCTTGCATGCAAGGCGCGGAGTAGTGCCTGAGACCCCTAATGGCTTCTTTGAAGGTCAAGCTACCATCAACTGTTTGAAAGAAGATGCGCAGTATCGCTTCCTTGGCACACCGGAGCACCAACTACAGGAGGAGAAACTAGCTCTAGACGTTGCTGCTCATGTTTACCTACAGAGGTTATCAGTCATTTGGTCTAGCCCTCTCTCGGATAAGAACAAAGTCACAGCTACCAACCAACTTGCATTGCCAGTGTTGTCATATCTTATGTGGTCGCAGCAATGGTGCATAACTGACCTTCGTAACGTCGACAGGTAATCTCGTAAAATCATCTGCGAGAATGGTGGGAAGCACCCACTTCGGTCAACTGCGCTAGTGTATCTCCCTAGACATGTGGGGGGCGTGGTGTAAAGTCAGTGGAGGCTGAATATAAGCAGATTAAAATCAAGTCAGCTGTTAAGTTATACGGAAATGAAGATCCTACCATGGGCCTAGTGCGCGCTTTTGAAGAACAAGCTGCTGTTAAAGGGCACAGATCACTCGTGAAAGAGGCAACGACCCATACGATCGGGGGTATGATGGAGTTATATGAGCATATGCTACCAACTAAGGTATATTCATGTCATAAGATCGGTACCACCCTTGCAAATGACACCACTTGCAGGTCGTGTGGGAAAGGGACAGATCTAGAGAGTATGGCACACGTGATCGCGGGATGTTCAGCGCTGGCTCAAAGTAAATACCTTGAGAGGCATAATGCGGCCTTAAAAGTGTTGTACTTTGAGCTTTTACGAGATCTTAATCTGGTTGACGAGGTCCCCCCGTGGTACTCCAAGATACATCCCAAGCCACTGTATGAATCTCAAGATGTGGAAGCGTTTTGGGATGTTCCCGTCTATGCAGAGCATAACGAGGTGAGGGCAAACCGGGTGGATGCGAGGATAGTCAACTATCGGGAGAAGACAGTGAGTACCATCAAGACGAGCTGCCCGTGGGTCGAGAATCGTAGCAAGAAATATGAAAAGAAAACACTCAAGTATGGACCGCTTCGATGGGAGCTGAAAGCACAGTACAAGGGTTATAAGATCAACCAATACAATGTGATGATAGATGTGTTGGAAGGCTGGAGTGTTTACATGGAAAGATCCCTCAGAATGCTCCTAGGTTCTAGATGTAGAGAAATCTTAAGGCTAATACAGAGATCGGTCATTTCAAGTACGCTCCACATCGCTCGGACATTCAAGGTTGCTGCCTAATTGACTTTAACATGAACTGTAACTAGTTAGTGAAATTTATAGTAACCAGTTGCCAGTCTTTCTGGCAAATGCTAGCACGTCGTTTATAAATTAGTTTATTTTTTTCTTAATTTTTTAGGCATACGAGCCGGTTTTAATTAATGTTATTAGGTTAACACTATTTTACACTTAGTATATAATAGCTTTGTTTTCGTCTTTTTCATTGGTTCACACACCATTTACATCATTTGTGATGCACTTCGTCTGGTACATGTGAAAAGACCCTGTCTCTGAAGAATAAACGTGAAGCAGATCATGGACAAACTCTCTCCTCTTTTACCATTTTTTATCCTAAGGAAAAAAGATTGAGATAAAATAAATGTTTATTTGAGCTATATGATTGTATTAAATTTTGAAAAGTCTATATGGCGAACTGTGCTTTTTGTGGTTTTGGTACCTCTATAATGCATAGAAGAGTATTCTAAATAAAAAATTCTATTCCGTCACATTTTCGCCACAAAATCGAGCTTGAGCTGGTGTTGGAACCTTCAACGTCGCTTTTGTAACGAAAACGTTGCGGAAAAAGTGTTTGGGAATATTTTTTTATTCATTATATAGTTAATGGGCCTTCACAATTTTTGACATTTTCACAAGCGTACAAAACATACTTTGACGGGGGAGGGAGCTTGTGACCAATGTATGCAACCGAGTTCATAAAAAAATGTCGATTTGTTTTGCTTCCATGGGCCAGTTTTAAAAATGAACAAAATGAACAAAAATAATTAATGTTTTGCAATAATTCACCCTGTTCCAATAATCGATTATTCAGAAGGAATGGTACATTGAACTTGAGCAACTGAGCAACTGCTGTGAGCTGATGTCACACGACACATTACATCCTGAGCACGTTAAATCTATTTTATATGAGCTTTAAAGTGTCAATAAAGCAAGCGGGAGCTTCGTCAACATTTCTACCCCCTCTGTTTGCTTTATCGCTGTTATGGGTTTCTTCTCATTTTAAAAAGAAGGAAGGTTAATCATTTCATATTGCTATTCTTTTCCGTTAACCTTTCACGGTTTGACGCTTTAAGAACGAGGAAAGTTCATGTTATTCTTTTCTTTGCTATTTGGTAACTATTGTAATGTATATATGTATATCTGTTTTTTTTTTTAATTTATGCTTTTCTTTTTCTTTCCGACAATAAAATAATTTTCATGCTACCCTTTAGGCAGCAAATTATTGTTGCTTCAGGGGTACCTGATATATTTAGGTAAAATGGCCACTTGGCATTTTTAACCCTGTGGTTATTTCTTGTGGCCATAACCACAAATCTAAGCAATCTTCTATTTTTTAATTGCATAAATATTTTTTTTGTAATAACAAATGGTTAAATAAATGTTGTTGTTGTTGTTGTTGTTGTTGTTGTTGGCAATGAAAATGTTTATCCATCCATTGTGTAAAATGTTATAAGATAAAATAAATCACTTACTGGCCGTAGACTACGGCCTTCATCAGGTTACTGATTGTCACGTGACCTGACTTGGTCACATAACAGGGTCCTCAGCAAACTTCCTCAGACCGGGCCCTCAACCAACTTCCTCGCCGCCTGTCACGTGACCAAATTAGTTCACGTGACAATCAGTAACCTGATGAAGGCCGTAGACTACGGCAGCAACGTCGTTAATTTGCATTTTTTTTTTTTATTTCCATTAAGTGATTTATCTTATCTTATAACTTTCTGTGCTATTATTCCTGCAATTTTTCTAAGTGTCTCACAAATTGACTTTACGTGAGACGGATCTACTCCAAGGCAGACGGATCGTGTAGATTCGAGTCGAATCGTCATCATTTCTACCCCCCTCCCTGTTGGCTTAATTTCTGTAATTTTTCTTAGTGTCTCATAAACTGACTTTACGTTTGATCGATCGACTCCAAGGCAAATGAGTCGTGTCGATCCGAGCGTGCTTAGTTGCAATATTACTTCCGGTAAATATGTACATCGCGAATTGACTTTTGGTGAGACGATTTGGTGTACCTGCTTCGTCGAATCTACTCAGTCAGTTTGGGTGTATTGGACATGGATGTTGTCAGTAGGAGATCGTGACAGTGTAAAATCTAAACTTCAAGTCTGAACATCAAAATATTTTATGTATGCTTTTAGGAAGGGGTTCCTAAAAAGCGTACGTTTTGTAGGCTTGTGAAAATGTCGAAAATTGTGAACTATCCCTTACCACTAACACAGAAACCCTGTATGACGTATAAACATTTTAAGTGACGCAGCGGTGTTCGTTTTTCCGGGCTTTGCTCGCCACTGTTGCTGCTAACGAAATGAAACTGTTATTTGCAACCTTGATGGAAATCTTGGTGAGTTCTTTGAGTTGCTTGCCTCTACAAGCTGCGGAACCTATAAAAAGCTAGCTAAATCCTTTTACGAGCCTAGTGGCCCATTGCAGCCAGTGCTTAGCTCCCGTTTCTGTAGTGTTAAACGGATGAAAGTCATTAACTCCCCCTGAACGGGACACTAATCCATTGCAGGTTAGCCCCCAGCAGAAGCTGGTACTCATTTTACCGACCTCGGGAGGATGGAAAG
>JAOCNB020279965.1:0-16136 GCA_026546465.2 Palythoa caribaeorum
AGGCCTGTTTCAAACGTCGAACTTTTCATGTGCCGAATCTAATGCAAATGAGGTAGAACAATAGAATTTGCTCATTTGCATTAGATTCGGAACATGAAAAGTTCGACGTTTGAAACGGGCCTAATTGACACGACTTATGAAATTATGGTGCATGCAGCATTAACTGTTTAATGAGAGATCTAATTTCCAAGCAAAAAAAATAATCGATTGGCAGGCGCTTTTTGTAACTGCATAAAATTGTTTTGATTATTGATGCCGTATGCTAAGCAAAGTATCAAATCATTCAAGTTATTATAAAAAGTATACTGGATCTCTAATTCAATTTTCTTTTTTCATTTCTTTACTCTTCAGCAAGACCAATAACTAAATGCAAGAACAATTTCCCAAATTGCATGGTTCTGGCAATCCAACCGAAATATTGCGAGTCCAAGCGACGCTTCATGGAAAGAGAATGTCCGAAGGCCTGCAAGTTTTGCAGTAAGTTACAAAGATAAAGTAAAATACAAAATAAGCCCCTTCTATCTTTAATCTTTGTTTCTTTTAATCTTGTGGGGATCCAGAAGTTACATTTTGTTCGACTGCTGAAATGCAGCTTAAACCGACATCAAAAAAGAAAAATTTACTGATTCAATTTGAAATCAATTTCAAAGCTGGAACACATTTGGAAACAAGAAATTCAAACGTGCACTTGTTGATCAGTTGTTACATTTTAAGGTCCGCTTAAAGGGATCAAATATGCTGGTCAAACATTATCCAATATTGTTGGGTGATGTTGGACTGTGTTTAATTAGTGTTGGATTGTATGGGATGCTGGAGTGTTGAAACGAATCCAACACAATTATAACGTTCACTTTTACGAATCCAACACCATTTAACAATGTTGGATTTCGGTACTAGGACCCATTATTTTTACGCAAGCGAAAATGTCGGATGAAAGTCAAACTTCATCTAACATCGTCCAACATCGTCCAACATGTTTGATCGTGCTGTTCAAACGGATCAAACATGTTGCGCCCAACAATGTTGGATAATATTTACCCAACAAGTTTGATCCGTTTAAACGGGCCTTTAGCCCACGTGGCAGCCAACCCAAGCTCTTTCAACCGTCGATATAATCCTATACCGGAAGTATAGAGTGTTTGCCGCGAAGGCTATCTCATCTAGTCATCAACATTTTCTGGAACCTCGCTTAGTGTATTATGTTCGTTTTAATTACTATCTTCTCCTATCTGCAAATATATTATGCACAATCCGACACGCACCTCTCACTGCCACCTTAACCTTAACCTTTGTTGCTTGCTCACGCGTTAACCAGTGCATGCGCAGTTCAATGGAGTAAGACTTCGATCTAAGTCAGATTTATAGTCGATGTAAAAACCTAACAACAAAATTTTAGCATAAGGAGTGCAATATAGCCATTGTCTTACTTTATATAACCATAGAGTGTTACACATTTTCTAATTTTGAAAAAATAACGCTTTTACTCTCATGCTGGTTTGACCTACAACCAATAACATCTAATCGACCATGGATACAAAATGACGGCCAGTGCCCTTAAAACTGCTACTGTAACCAAAAAAAGTCAAGCTTTTGATTTTTTATTTCCATATGCAGCGCCATTACCGTTTGATTGTTTGCTTGTAAAATAAGAAACTTTAATTTATTAACCTAAGAATTTTTATGTTGACCTTTGAAAGTGTTTTCTGAGTTCGCTCCGTTGAAGAGAACCGAACGTGTGAAAACTGTGATATTGGCTGCAGTTGTAGCTAACAATTTCTTCAAAGTTTAATCGATTCTCTTTTTGCATGATAAGCCGGAGTTTAAGGTATACTGGAATGATGAATAAAATCCTGATAGACATTCAGTTCGCAATTTTCACAGCAGTTAAATGATAAAGAATGATGAATATGTTAGAATGAATGATAATGTTTAAATACATAAACACGTTAAGCCCAGCATACCTCGCTGACATGTTCAGCAATTGATCATCCGTTCACGGCTACAGCACCAGAAAAAATGACCATCTCCAGCTCCTAAAATGTCGAACTACATTGGGGCAACAATCCGTATCATGCTGAGGACCAGCATATGGACTCAATTTCACGTGAGGTGTAAACCAGCAAACCCCCAGCCGATTAAAATGAACTAAAACCCGAGTTGCTTAAAAACTGGCTAAAATGCATCATGGAGATATTTCTAGCCGACATCTATTCTATAATAATTTTAAGACTCGAAGCTTTCTCCACTTTTGTTTTATTAGAAAGCAAAATTCCACTTCCAGACTTTTTCTTGAATCAATGTTAGGGCAATAATAGTTGAATAAGACAAAAGTTTTACAGACTGACGATGCTTCTATTGCTTGTGTTGTTTGTTCTAGTTTCAGTGGTATTTTAGGATCGCACTTTTAAACTTAGAGTGGGCATATGTCTGGAGAACTGCTCTAGTCAAAATCAATGGGTGTTTTTTTTTTCTTTTTTCGCCGGAAGTCAAGCCAAAAAAATGAAGACTTTTCGAAACATTTGCTTTGCTTTTCAGTTTTTTGCTAGAAATTTTTCGGATTTCCAGACTTTGGCCAGTTTTCCAAACTCTTTACGAACCCTGCGTTTGACAAAACTCGGCTAAAATTTTATTTTTTTCTATAAAATTACACAAGAAGAAAAAAATCGGTTAAATTACACTCGACATTATGAATTAGAAGACCACTTATAATTGAATTGAAAAATATAGTTTACACTTGAAATTTTTGCAAACAATACTTACCCGACTGATTGTCGCCAATGAAGAACCCAAATCAAACAATTTACTTACAAAAACGAAAATAAAACTCAGGCTCTCGGCAGTGTCCTGCTAAAATGAAAGAGCCAGATTTTTATTAATAAAAAAACAATAAGCTTATCAGTTTGGTGACCTTAAGACGATAAAGTGCTTGTATGAGAGAATATGCTAAAAGGTTATACAAGGATGTGATTTGTTCTGAGTAAATTAAACCGCTCAAGATGTTGTCTTAACCGATCAATCGAACGTTTTTTCGAAAAGCTTTCTCCTCTATCAGTACTGTAAGCTTTAACAAAATTAGTTGAGAATAAATACCTCTTGCGTTATAGTGTCGCAATACTGCTTTTAATAGCTTCGGGTTATGTTTGAACTGCGAAAGTTCTAGTAAAAACAAAATATTTACAAGTTAAACGATTGGAACATTATCTAGCTGTGTTTAGTTTGCATAAAATTATTATAACTAAACCAAAACATTACGATATTGGAAAAAAGAAAATTAGCGTGATTCGGTTAATATGTTCCTGCATAAACATCAAGTAGTATACCCTTACATAATTAACCCGAGAAATCGGGTTTTATAATGTTTGGGATATACCTTAGCTTTCATCGTTAAAAAAGTTTGCAGCCAATCTATTTCCTGAACGTATATTAAATCACTGAGAAAATAAAAGACAACCATGACTCTTTGTTTCGCTAATTCACTAACTTTTAGAATTATATTCTTGTGCCGGTTGGTAAAATTAGCTTATTCGGCGAATGTATTGCTTCAGATAATTATATGTCAGCTCGATTTCATATGTAGCTAAACTAGCACAAAATGAATGGAAGTGTAAACTGTATGTGTCTCTTTTTTAAGTTTTGGACTTAAGGTGCGAAAATTAAACCAAAGACTGGAATTAAATTCGGATGTTCTTGATTAAAATAGCAGATTGAACTTTTTGTTGAGCCAATGCAATTTCATTTTGATAAACTAAAGCTGAAGTATTTCTCTTAAAATTTGATACTTAATGTACGCAGTCACAAAAATGAAAAGATACGACAGCTTTTAACATCGAGTCATATACGAACGAAACTTCTAGTTTTCCTCCGATGAACTTCAACACTGCGTATGGCAAGATGAAGGAAATAAAGATAGGTATATTTAAATTCAGGTCAGGGCTAATAAAGAATAGACTAATTGTTCAGAAAGAACATTTAAAGCTGCAAAGAACTGAAATAAAGTGAAATAAAACTTTCAGTGGGTGCATTGGGTTACATAAAGTATATCTACCAAACGTCGAATCGGCTCACTATAAATCAAACGTTAGAAACATTTTTGATGTATTTCTAATGAGAACAAATATCGCAAGAATTTGACTTAAGCTTTAGTAAGAAAAGCCAAGAAACTAAATCTGGAATAACTTCAGTAATAGAGTAGTGGATGCTTTCGGTGATAATCTCTAAGTTTTGTATTCATTGTAAAGTGAATCTTGCTTCATAGTTGAACTCTTTAAATTAAAAAAAATCTAAAACATATTTTCTCAAAATATTGTAAAACTGACATTGGAAACAATAAGAATTGGACGACCAATCAATAAAACTATTTTGTTTTGAAAGATGTCTTTCTGTAAAAAAAGATGATATAGTTTCCGGTTAGCGAATTCTAGGAAAACTGTTTATCATGATCTCCATGAGGGTTCGCGTGAAAGAAAGAAATGAATCAATAAAAGCCACCTGCTGTTCAGACATTATAAAACGATCTTATCTATGCAGAGCAGTTATTTCAAATAAACTAAATATTCGCAAGCTTTGGTGGCATTCTGGCTGTTTCAAAACCACAGAGCTGACATACTACTACCTTACAGAATCACACAAAGAGTGGTCTCAAGTTAAGACTGATAATTAAAACAGCCAAAATTATATTTTGTATGTTAAAAATATGTATATTGAAATATTTATTTTGAACAACTTTCTTATGTGCGAACTGTAGATTCAGACTCAGGCGCCTTTGGCAAAAACGTCACATTTACAGTCCATGAACTGAAAAATTAAAATTAATCTGGACATCGAACTTTTTGGAAAATCTTGAAAAAGTATGGATAATACACACTTTTTTATATAAGAACCAGTAAATTTTGCCGAGGCTCACTTGTTCTTATAATTTTTTGGCGACTTCAGCCTCAGGTTGTTCTTAAATTGTTTTTGTTTCTATGAGCGGTTTTTATTGAAGAAAAACCAAAATAAAACAACGTATTGGAAAATGAAATGCGTTGCGCCACACATGTATTGTATGGCTGAATAGTGAATTTAGAGGCGAACTACCTTCATTGTTTGTTGAGCAGTCTTTACAGTGAATCTAGTTATCAAGCCTCAGCCTGAGCTTGTTCTTAAATCTTGGCAAATTTGAGCCTTGTTGTTCTTATAAAGTTGTTCTTATAAAAAAAGCGTGTAAAGAAAGTATCGTTAAAATTTTTTGACCTTGCATGATTTCTAACGAAAATAAAACACCGATTCCTACTGAGATACGGACGCTCTAGATTTAAGCAAACGTTTTTCCCTTCCCAGCATAATAAAGTCATCGTTATTGACGCAAAACTCACCTAAGCCGGCATTTTCTAAGGATTCTCATAATGTATTGAAATCAGTATTCTTAAAAATAAACACCATGTGAAAGAAATCATTCTAACGCTAGAATGAAATGGATGTTGTAAATAGTTCGCTACAGCTGTTTTAACTTCTGATGTTTTTAAAGTTAATTCATCCGCTTTGTTTAGACTTTTATTAAGGTTTAGAGTTTTCTTTTTACATGCAATACAAAGTTTAATGCAACCGTTATTACTGGTTAGTCATCGAATTAAAACAAGGATTTGAATTCAATTCGTGCAAGGAAAACTCATCCAGGCAATTTCTCGCTCAGTTAATTACTATTGGTTTTTCTAATTATATTTCAAATGAGTTTCATGTTTACACGGCTACGAACTTTTTTTTATTAATTTAAAAATTTGGGTGCAATAAATAAGTTTATTTAAGGGAACTGTTTCTATATGTTTTAGTGTTAGTGCACGCAAAGATCTGAGTAATTTAAGACTAAATTGACCAGTATTTCTAAATAACACTCGAAAGTGGCTCCTTTGGTAAAAACCTGCTAAGATATCCCGCAAAATCTCTTACAATTTTCGTGAGGTTGTATTCAGTATTCATTGAGATAACTAGTGCTCACTGCAGTCTTTAACAGATTTGTGGCTTTGTGACTGAGTTTTGAATAAAGAAAAACATCAAACTCACCTGGCTAATTTGTCTTTTGAAATAGGAACCGAATCTGTTCAAGCTTCAATTAAAGTTTGTACAAACATCAAATAGTATATACTGACACACATGAACAAAATAGAAGCTTTTGTCAGAATAAGTAGCTTAAATCGCTTCTCCATAATTCCATATTAAGACAAAAATTAAAAACCTTGAACGGGAACAGTTCCATCCCTAATGCCGCGCCATCGCCTTATTTCTGAAGATTTCGGCTTTTAAATTTTATCCAGGATAAAAATAAGGACACAGTTATACCTAAGTGAAAAAAACGCAAGTCAACTTCAACTAAGAAATATATCTAGAGAAAAGAAAACTTAGTTTCCTGTGCAAAATAAATATTCATAGTCTAGTAAAAAAAACGTTTTAAATGATTCCCGTTTTGCATACAGTGCTGCTCTGCTTTAAATATTTTTTTAATAAAATATGCTTTACTGCTTCAAAGAGATAAATAAAATTTTATTAGCTAAGATTTTATCAGTGAACAGGTACTACACTAAATTTGCTTTTGAGACAATCTTTAAAAACCCGCTAATTTTTTTTTTGTCCGGTTTTTAGCACGAACCAAAAATCCTAAGCTTGCTCAAATTTTGAGTGCCACAAAACCTTCACTTGTCAGGGTTAGTTGTCTATAGTAGCTACTTTTCCACAAATCAGACTCAGAGTACGTTTTTTATGTACTATTTCCCTTTGGATAAAAGCTAAAACTTTCAAAATAGTCAAAAAAAGTTATTAAAGTAGAGTTATCGTTACATGCTGCGAGCTTCTTATTAAAGACTTTCAAGGCAATAATAGGTTCCAGCAGAATCGTCTATTTAAAAGATTTTGTGTCTAACAGCAAGGTTACTGACAAATAATTTCAATAAACTCCATCCGTTGTTCTTACATCTCAAATACCCTGCTTCAGCATTTCATACAAGTACCATTTTATGCCAATGCATAAATTTCAAGCATAACACCTTCATAAAGTTTTAAACTCCGTAAAATCAACAAGAAAATGAGCTTTATTTCTGGTTTTCTCTCGTCTCTTCTTCATAGAAATCCAATTAAGTTTAATTTTAAACTACAATTCGTAATTAAAACATCTCAATCTTACTTTAAGATATCAGTCGGTTGCCGTGAATTCGGCTTCTCCTGTCGATAGCAAAAAAACCTAAATCTCTTTAGCGCCAGACGAAAAAAATAACAGTTTACATTGAAGCTAATTTCGACTAGAAAAATCTTGTTTTCGTTCTAATCACTATTTTCAAAATAACTTTTTAAACTTTTCCGTAGTTTTGAATTTAAACATTGTATAGACAACTATTATTTTGAGTTCTAAGAGTTTTTGCAGCCTTCTGAATACAAGGCATTAAATTTTAATTTCGCTTGCGAGTCGAGAATATAAGCTTAAAACAATAATAATTAAGTGTTGTCGCGCTTCTGCCCGAGTGGTTTTTGTGTCGAATGGTAAATAGCATGGATTATCGCCAACATGATCGAAAACATACGGTGTTTATTGGAGATCCCGGAGTTCAAGCAATGATATTTTGAAAGATATTTCATCAAGACGTCGGGCGTAATATGGAAATTAATGTCTATTTTAAATTTTAGTGATTGCATTTAAAAAGCTTTTTTCAACGTGACTTTTGATTGGATGGTACGAGGCGTACACCTGTTTTGTGGCTAATACTAGAGTGCCGCAGTTTATCTTCCGGCATTTCACAGGCTTGAATATGGCGATTAGTGGCCTATTTATTGGCATTTGGCCCAGCTCAAAGATAAACTGTTCTCACCACGGACACGTTTGGACCTCAAAATATCAAAGAACATTTTTTGTCTGTTAAATATTCCGCACGCACTTGCACTAGTACTTTCAACACACCTGTACACTGCAATGTATTGGTTTACATCCAGTTTTACATCGGCTGCTCGTTAAAAAAGTCTTCCATTTATCCAGGTTGGGAAAATAACCCTTTAACCACATTTATGATGGCAGCATTATTTATCCTTCTTGTGTGTGTTGAATTTTGTAACCTGGCAGGAGGAGAACCTTCACATGTGAGACATTCTACGTTGGCCTCGCGAATATTCCCAGTCAGTTCAACTGCTGTTAACAGAGATGGTGGCTCGACGGCTGCAACAATAAAGCCGTCACATAAAGTTACTTCGTTCATCGTTAACGAGTTTTCCCAACCGCATGTGGCGACACGAACAAACGGGCAAAAAAGCAAAGACTCGGGACCGAGTGCTTCATCGGGGTCTGGATCTGGCGCAATACGAATCGTAACCAAAACTACAGATTTTCACCTCCAAACGAATTACGCTTCTAGGCAGAAACACTCCGAAAAAGACTCGGTGCAAAAACAGAAAGAAACTGCTTCCAAAACAATAAAAGTAGATCCATCTTTTTACCATTCCTCAATGAATTATCGGCCAAAGAACGTGGAAACAAGTGACGTTCATCAAAACATTTTCTCGCAACGCATAAGGCAGACATCAATTCCTAAAAAGCCAAGTGCACGAAGTATTAGTATAAATAGCAAAGCAAGCAGAAACTCACAGACTCACTCCAGGCTACCTGATGGCGACGGAATCAAGTCATCTTCTTCTCTTCCCAATCTTTTCCCCTCTCCCGAGGCACATGTCACTCGAACACCAAGAACAGCCACAATGGCTTTACAACCAACACCGTCGTACTTGCTTCCTTCCCATGACAAATTAAAACCTTCCGATTTATCAAGTTTTCCTTTGTCTGTTCATGAAGGTATTACTTCTTCCCCTAAAGAGTCATACGCGACCATCACATCGCAATCTATTCTCAGGTTACCGTTGTCTTCTGCCCCAACAGGTTCTGACATCAATAACAAGTTACCAACTACCAGGCCTTTTACCAACAAATTAAGTCAAACTCCGATTCTTCCCGCCTCTGTGCAGCCGTTGTTCTGCGGTGGTGTAAATGGTGAGGTATGTGTTTGCTCTAACTGTCACAATTCTGAAGAAAAGTGCTGCATTGAAGCTCATAGCTTAAAGCGACTAAAACAAGGTATAGTTATGGAAATTGCACACATCAGTGTAGAGAAATTCGATTTGTTAAAGGATGTAGCCACTCGGACAATAGCGCCTATTATTGCACGTGAATGTGCAATTGAATTGGATTGTAGTTTGACAGAAGAAAATGCTGCGTTAAGCATGTTCAAGAGAGACGTCAATGCCAAGGTAATAAAGAGTTCACCTCAGCTTAAGACAATAAAACATAAACTACTGGGCAGAACATTTGATCAAAGCCAGAAAATCAAAATTGGTGCACGTCCTTCCTTTAACTCAGTAACACGAGTGCTGGGAGCAACCACAGGACCGTCTGTTAAAAAACATAAACCGCTGGGCAGAAGATTCGATCAAAGCCAGAAAATCGAAACTGTCGCACGTCCTTCCTTTAACTCAATAACACGAGTGCTTGGAGCAACCGCAGGACCGTCTGTTACAACTAAAGTCGCAGTTAAACGATACAACTCGAAAAATGCAAGCCTCAGTGCAAAGGTCTTCTTCTTTAGTGTTTCTACCACTGACCAAAAATCGCAGTCCATTGAGGCTGCAATGTACTCTACCGTGACTTCCGGTAATAACACGACACATGTCGTAAAAAGCTGGAGATTATTATACATATTAAAGAAAAACAAGGCTAGATTAGAGAAAAAGTTGAACATTACGATAAAATCCTTCAAGGTGTGGAAAGACATTAACAAACCTCTCGTAGAGGAAGGAAGTGGTAGTTTGTTTACTAGTCCAACCAACGTACCAAGCCCTACCCTGTCAGGTACGATTATGTACCCGGCATTCTGTGTGGTGCTAATATTCTGTTTTTTGTTTTGATTTTTCTCTTTGTATCTGTGAATGAGCGGGGCAATGTAACTTCTTGATTTTAGTTGGACCTGTGGCTCCAAGGCTCGATTCTTTTTATCACTTCCTTTTTAAGTTTTTTAAAGTTTATTTATAAATATATCTTTTGCTGACTAAGTTATTTGTTAATTATTTTTCCTTTATTTGTTTATTTGGCAAATCACTGTACGTCAGCCCTGTGTGAGCAAACGTTCATGATTATCAGCGGCATTGCCTTATTGCTAATTGCGTGTTCCTTTGGAAATTTTCGCTCTACGAAAAGTGCGAATAGAACGGCACACGATATGACAACACGCGACGACACAGGGTGGCGTGCAAAGAGCTGTCACCTCTTCAATTTGCTTTGAAAAAATTAATATCTGCTGAATGTCCTGCACTAAATGAAAAGTGATGATTACCCAGGAAACAGATCAATGAGTAGATACAATGCACATTTTCGGTAAAAACATTTTTGCTAAATTCGAACAGTCAAAAAATAGTGTTGGATTTCCCCATTCGGAATTAAATTACACATGCATTTAATGAGGAAGTGATGAGAAGAGGCGAGTTAACTGTAAGTTATTATATTACAAGATATCTGTGGTTTTTATGTGTTTACTAACTTCTTAATTGCGATTCCTGCTTCACCTTTAAAGTTATAAAAGGTATTGGAAGTGATGTTCTAAAGTTAAGATCATTTTTGAATGCTCTTGTCCAAGGGGAAAAAAAGAGTAGGGCACTTTGCTCCTAAAAGTAATACCGAGTTTAACTAGTTCAATCTATTCCAAGTCATCATTACCCTAATATTTAGTACCTCTTTTCTGAAAGATAAATATGTTCTTTTCAATAAACATACAAGCAGTTGAAAAAATGTTACCAACAACATTCTAGAACTTATCAAATTTAAAAAGATGCACCAAAAAGTTGCTGACAGTAGACACGTACACACACAAGTGCTTTCGGAAACCAACGAAACTGAGCAATGCACTGCACTGCGATATTTTTTGTTTAAAAAATGTACCCGTAAAATTCGTTTATCTTTTGTGGAAAACTTTTAAAGCATGCAATTTTACAGAAATATTACCAATAGAATTATCGTTACTATCAATAGAAGACAATTGCACAAGTTTTATTCTTAAATTCCCTTGGCACAATTATCTTATCCATGTTTTTGAATGTTAAACTCATGACAAAAAGCTTTCTTTAACACCTTCTTGGCAACTTGGTCAAAAAACATTAAAAAAGCGTCAGTGAACAAAATTTCAAAATCAGGCAATAATACTGTGCCAACAAAAAAACAAGATCTTTTTTTAAAGAGTATGATTAGATTTTATCCGAGTTTGCCAACAGCTGGTTTGATACCACGAAACGCCTCCTCCAACTGGCAGTTAAGAGTTATATCAGCGATGCATTTGAGTCTATTTAACTATAAATGACAAAGCTAATTAATTCATGCTGTTAAAATAATCATTAACGAAAAAAAAACAATTAGTGAAGAACTTCCTCCCAAACTCAGAAGAGTATCTACAAAATGTTCTAATCAACAAATATAGCTTAGCTAAACGCTTCAATTAGACCTTGCTGCTAGAGGTCACATGGTATAATTTACAACATACTGAAGAACAAAAGAATGTGCCAGGAATAAATATATAAATAAAATAAATAAATAAATAAATAAATACTTTATTTAAAGTCAATCACGCCGGAATGAAGTGGTTGCCAATTCTTCCTAGCGAAAGACTAATGTTTAATTACTCGACGGCTCAAATCTTGACGTGAAAGTCAAACGAGTCAAGGAAAACCCGAGTACCCGGAAAAAACCTCGGAGTCAGAATGAGAGTAGACAAATCTCAGCCCACGTCGTAGAGGTGGGAGGCGCGACTGATGACCGCTACGCCAACCTGACTCCCCCGAATCCACTGAGAGATATAAAACATGCAGTAAAACAAAGAGAAATCACACTATTCCAGTTAAATTTATTATGTCTTGGAGTCTGGCACATTCTTTTGCGTTCCAGTATGGGGAACTTTGTACCATGTAAATTCTAACAGCAAAAGGTCCAAATTTGAGGCCATCTGAAACTAACTTTTTTGTCTCTTCTTTAAAGATCTAAAAAGGTTTGATATTTTCCATTTTATCGAAACATTTTATCTTTTTGTTTTAAGGTGCATGCCTCCTTGATTTAACTTTTAATGCATCTTATAACTAAATGTACGTTTTCTAACATCGTAATACAAATTAGTTTGGAATATTCCTAAAAAGTTAAAGTTAACCAAACTAATATTAAAGATATCTATCTGTTCAATGGCAATCGTGTATGTGGGTGTACTAAAAAAAACTTACCAATTAACAGTCGAAATTTAATTCCAAACCAACTTCGTCAGCCAAACGAACAGAAATGTTTAGTTTAGAAATTTCTAAAGTGCAGATTGGTTCGGTTATAATTCTTGTCGTAAATCTATCTAAATAGTCAAACTTTTTTATTCTCAGCGGATACAGCTGTTGTCCCGGCTAAGATAGGTGGAGACGGAGAACAGACAGTTTCTCGTAAAACGTTTGTTATTGTCGTCTCAGCTGGCGGCGGAGGATTCGTATTGCTGCTGCTGCTCTTCATCTTTCTTCTCACACGCTGTACCAGGTATAAGTTATTTTAATTCTCTCGACTGAGCTCCATGATTTCTATATAAGCAGTTTGGGAGAATTTGGCTCTTCAATTTCCATAGCTTATTCTACTTGATCAATACCTTTTTTCTTATTGCCAGTTATATTATTTTATTTGAATTATGTAAGGAAAAGTTAGATGTTGATATAAATTGCCTGGTGCTGAAAGGGTTAAGCAAAGGAGATGGAAAATAACGGCAGGAGGTAGAACTATGGGGTAGCTCAGCCTTTTCTTCCCCTCGCTTTGTTTTGGCGCAATATTCGATCTCGTAATCAAATCCTTTCGTCGGGATTTCTATTGATTATGAAACACTAGACACTTTTAAGCTTTCAAAGATATTTACTATTGCAGCCAAACTACCCAAATGATAGTCTGGAAAATTTAATTTAAGTAAAAAATGTTTATAGAATTGGCTTAGTGGACGACGAGTTCTGTCCCCCTCCCAAACACATGTTTCATAACGCTACTCACTCCGCCTCTGATAAGATACATATTATTGTATCCACACTCGGCAGGATGTACAATGGGATACTTGAAGACATTGTACTATAGACATGGTGTCTAAACTTCTACAAATTAGAATTCCTAAGTTTGTATCATGTAAATTTTGTTGCTTTGATATCATGGTTCATAATAAGGATCCCACACTTTGTATAATGTAAAATCGGACACAAATAATTTTGACCTATACTATGAAGGATCCTAAATTTTATATAATTCATGCTATGGTTGATACTGAAGTTCACACTATGTATCCTACAGTTTGAGTAATGTCATGTTGTGTACTATGTAAAACTAGGTACGGTATCTTAGCTCATATACTAAATGGGATTCGTTTTCTAGTACAATCGTATTAAATGTTGCACCAGGTAAGACATGGTAGTCTTTACTAAGTGGAATCCTACAGTTTATATCATGTTATAAAATAACCAAAACTGTACACGCGATGTGATTGATCGAATAACTGTAGTTTATTGTGCTGGTAAACCGCAGCTAGAAAGCGAAAAGACATCTTATGAAAGCATAAAACATGCTTTTGCAAAAGTTTACCGGCATAATAAACCAGTCCTGTTGGGATGTTGGGAGTACACGAGAAAAGCTTGTAATTACCTCGTCTAAGTCGGTAAATCAATACAAATCGCCCGCGGAGATTGTGAACAGCGGTTTTGCACTTAAAGTTCGGTGGGATCCCTGTGCGTAGCTTTTTTTTATTCGGGATTCTTAGACCATTATTTTGGGAGCCTCTGCGGAGGAGAGAGTGTTGTAACAAGTAAAACATGTTTCATACTAAATAAAACCCTATAGTTTATATCGGGTACACTGGTACATAATGTTGTACCAGGGAAGTTGAATGAATCCTACAATTTGTTTCATGTGATACCCTTGTATATTTTGTTATAACTTCTTTTACCGCTAACACTCAGCAAAAATGTTTAATAGGAAATGGAAAGGTGAGTTTGTACCAGACCGGGCTTATCCTGACAGCCAGCAGAATGACTCTACATCGATGATTTCATCGTTTGTAGACCCTTCTGTCCCAAGGATTACTGACGTTCCCCACAAGCCGAAGATGCCGAGTAATAATAATGTGAAAAACGGTGTTAAGTCTGGTTCGAAGAAAGGGAAGAAGCCAGCTGGCGTGAAAGTAACGTACAAACCGCCTAAGTGGGATTGAGTTACGTCTCAGATTAAGGTAGGTTACGAAGTACCATTTCACATTCTTCCTCTATCGACAACGCGCTTTCTAGACGAACAACAAGACCCTAATTTACATCCAATGTCACTTCTAAACGACCCACCTAGCAAGAAAATGCGAAATTCAGTTCAAAGCCTGTTTTCTTCAGTTATTTTTTGGTTAGCATTGTGCATGAAACTTCAATTAATAAATGCAGTCGCATGTTTCGAGTGTGGTCGGTTTTCAAAAGCATCAATACTAAAATTAATGTCATCTTTATCATCTTTTCATCATCATCATCATCATCATCGTTGTCGTCATCGTCGTCATAATCATCACCATCATCTTTATCACCATCATTATCTTCATTAGTATAACCTTCTTAGAATAATATTTTTTGACTTCAGTTAGGAACGCAGATCTTTCCCCATGCAAAATACTGAGCTAGTTTACAATGTGATGATAAGATGACCATAATATTAACTGCTACCATTTTTACACCATACAATCTGTGGTGATCGCCACCGTTGTGTGACTCACAATTATTCTCAGTGGGGGATCGACTGATCACCCCAAGAACACGTGCGATTTGAACAGTTCAATGACTTAGAGCTCAGATTACATTTTAGTTAAATTCAATCTGTGTATTACACAATTCAGAATATATATCGCTCTTGAACATTTATTGTGTCCTCCGTGATACTTACCTAGCAACATTTCATCTACCTATTGTAAGCCAAGCCAAAGAGGGAGAGATCATTCGGCCCCTAAACCGTAAATGAATGATCCCTTGCCTGACTTACGACAAGGACGAAGTGGTTGCCTCCATTCGGTTCTCCATCCTCAGCCTTTCCGGACATGGGACTTCAAAGCAGAAAATTAGACAAACGTTCCTTGCTTGCCTCAAATAACAATCTCCTGTTTGATCCGAAGTGTATTCCCGTTCTAATTACATTAACTCAAAACTCAGAGGCGGCGGCAAAATGGTTTTCTTAATTTGCACACGCGTTGGTGGTTGATTATCGTTGCTTCAGTCTCGAGACTTCAGGGTGGAAAATTCAAAAATCCACTGCTTGTGTACCTACATATACTGTTGCGTTAACCATGCAGCAGCAACCTGAGAAGCCCTGAGAAGCTCGAAGTTTTGGTTTTGAAGTTTTGAAGTTTTGAACCTCAAAGTTTTGGTTTTGAAGTTTTGAAGCTCGAAGTTTTGGTTTTGAGGTTTTGAAGTTTTGAAGCTCGAAGTTTTGGTTTTGAAGTTTTGAAGTTTTGAAGCTCGAAGTTTTGGTTTTGAAGTTTTGAAGCTCGAAGTTTTGGTTTTGAAGTTTTGAAGTTTTGAAGCTCGAGGTTTTGGTTTTGAAGTTTTGAAGCTCGAGGTTTTGGTTTTGAAGTTTTGAAGCTCGAGGTTTTGGTCTTGAGGTCTTGAGGTCTTTGAGGTCTTTGAGGTCTTTAAGGAAAGCTATACAAAATACAACTTAACATGCCTAGTGTCTAACTAGAAAATCTTAGGGTTAATTTAGACACTGGGCATTCCACACCTAGAGATCTATATTTGTAACAAATGTTATTTATAGCTAAAATGTTAAATTTTATACATATAGAAAAACCGTTGCAACATATACTGTAATGGAATGCAAATAAAGGATATTGATATTGATAGATTGAACGAAATTGTTTTAAAGCGAATAACACGAACGGAATTATTTTTAGCAGCAAGTAGCAGCACATTCAATGAAATTTGTCAAAGCTGAAACTCGAACCGTAAAAGAAAATTTAACATCCTACTTTGTTTTAGAATTACTTGGCCGTCCCTCGGGAAGCAAGCTCGATAATTCAATGAAGAATTAAAAGAACTCAACCAGTAACTGAAGTGTTTTCACGCGT
>JAOCNB020280749.1:0-16135 GCA_026546465.2 Palythoa caribaeorum
GCTGCATTACCATGTTTGGTTTTATCTTCTATATATTTTTTAACAATCTCAGGCTCTTGAACAAGTCCTGCTTTCATGGCTTCAGTTGCATGGACTTCCTTGTAATGAAGTACTTCTTGAGTGGTTTTGGTTGGAGATGTGCTTTCCTTAAGCTATATGCCAAATTCCGTTCCAATTAATGAACTTTAGTTTATATGTTTAAAACGAACCTTGAGATAAGTTGCGGCTTTTTTCCGGAAACACAAGCACCTCTGCAGCTCAACCATCGCTTAAGTTGGTGAACATTACACTGCTCTGGTTGTTCTCGCGGTAATTTTGCACCAGGAATATCATCTTCGCTTAGAGAAACACAAAAGTTCTTTGAAGTGTCAGGATGTGAACTGGACAAGGTCGCCATCTTATCTGTCCACCCAAGCACGTTGCCCAGGCCTGCACGCCTAACTAGTACCCAACCCTATGCTCTTTTCCGCTCCGGCCAATTATTGAAATAAATATTAGACTTGGTAATTTAAAAAAAATTAAAAATTCTGACAGTTTGTAATAACTGTTTGCGTATTTACCTTTGCCTAACTCAAAAACAAATACAATACAATACTTTTATTACTAATCCCTCCTTCAATCAAAATGTTAATGCACAGTATTGTTTTTCATTGTCCACAGCTTAGAAGAACAGTCATGATTGATAACCTTGGCTCAGTTCCTGCACCTTTTAAAAAAAGAAAAACAGAACCTGGCAGTTGTGACATTTCACCTCCCGTTACAGTACCGCAAAGTGGTGTGCCAGGCCCTGGTTGTGTGGTACAACAAAGTGTTGTGTCAGCCCCTGGTGGTGTGGTACCACAAAGTGTTGTGTCAACCCCAGGTGGTGTGGTACCACAGAGTAGTAGGTTGTTGGCTGGTGGTATGGTTCCAGAAAGTTGTTTGTCGGTACCTGGTGGTGAGGTACAACCAAGTAGTAGATTGTTTGTTGGTGGTGTTGTACCACAGAACAGTCTAACAAGACCTGGTGGTGTAGCACCTCAAAGTCATGTGATGGTACTAGGTAATGTGGTACCAAAAAGTCATGTATTGGCACCCAGTGGTTTGATACCACAAAAAAGTGCATCAAAATTTGTTGGTCTAGTAACACAAAGTTGCATGCCAGTACCTGGTGCTGTGCCAACACAAAGTAGCATGGTACCACAAAGTAGTCTGTTGGTACCTGATGGTGTGGTATCACTAAGTAGTAGGTTGGCTGATGTTACTGTACCTCAAACTAAAAACGTAGCAGTTGAAGAAAATATTGCTTATCAGATGGCAGCAGGGAGTAAAGTTTTAGCTAGTGAGTCAGGTTTTGAAGGGAAAAATGGTCCAGAGGTTGACGATATTGCTGTAAGTTATGATGGTGGCAAAAAGAGCACTCGCAAACCAATCAACTACCAAATGGAGTGTAAAAATAAAAGGAGGTCAATTCGACGACTGAAGTCCCAAGTGTCAACCCTAAAAGCTGAGATAAAAAGGCTCAAAAAGGTATAATGTACACTATTTTTTAAAAAAGGAACATAACTTCTTAGTTTTTAGAAACTAGCTAATATTTGCATATTAACCATTGCTGTAACACTTCCGATTAGCATTGCATATATTTAGGCATTGAGTGGCCATGTAACTTTAACAGATGCTGATTATTACCACCATACATTTTTATCTGCCATTGCTCTTGCAGCTCTACAGAGAGTAAAAAATGCCAGAAAAGGCACCTATATTTCTAACTAAATGTGTTTATAATATTACAGCGATTGAGTGACTTGGAGGATCCTGACACTGAGTACTCTGAAGGTGAAGATATGGCAGAGGACATGCCTGTTGAAGAGAAAGCCATGGACAAAGAAGAATCTGACTACTATATCTGGTCTACAGAGGAGGGTTCAGCAGATAGTGATAATGACAGTGCAAAACAAGAATGGACAGCAGATGCAGCAGCAACAGATAGCAGTGAGGAATTTGACGGAGATGATAAAAACACTGAAATCAGTAACAATGATGTTAAGTAAGTTACAAACATTTACCCTGTTGTACTGATGTGAAAAATAATTTTTCTGAGTTTTTTGGCAGAATTTATTGCCTAAAATAGAAATAGCAGGGTAGAATATATTTTGGACACTAAAATAAAGCAACAAAAAGCAAGACTGTTTTGTTATTTTTTCAGTTTTTATTTTCCAAATGATTTTTAATTAAAGTGAAAATAAAATAATATAATAATATACAGATTAATGTTCTTGGGCATAAATATGTTTTTGGCCCTTGTCGTCATGTCATGTAAACCCTCCCTTACTGCGTAGGCATTAATAAGTCTGACTGAAAATATATTTATGCCCACAAACATAAGTTCTATTGTTGCATTTTATGCTTTGGAAAGGAGTTCGTTATCCCTAAGATTGAGTGACGGAGTGATTGCTTTTTATTAAACTGTGATTTTTTAGGTGCCTGTGATCTGCATAATTGGCTGTAAATATCTGGAACTCAAAAAAGTTTTCTGAACCATAATTTAAGATAAAATAAAAATCAATAAATGTGGACTAAAGACAGTTTTGTTTATATTTTTGCAGAGTTGAACCTGGTACATCTGTCTTCAAGGAGCCAAAATTTATAGTTTTCTATTGCATGCTTATGAGTATCTTCAACATGTTTTGTTTCAATTGCAAGGCTGACAGACCAGAGGTAAATATGAAAAAAAATGGAACTATGGTCATCGTGGAGCAGAAGTGTTCCAAGTGTGTCAGTGGCTTCAAATGGAGATCACAGCCCTACATATTTGGTAGATACCCAGCAGGAAATGTGTTGTTAAGTTTTGGTACTTTGATGGCTGGAGCATCAATAAGTAAAGTGCTGCTTGTTTTCAGGCACATGGGTCTGTGCTGTTTCTCACCAAGAACATTCTTTCGACACCAGCAAAAATTTCTGTTCCCTTCCATCCTTCACCACTGGGAGACATACAGAGGAAACCTCATAGACCTTATAAAGAAGGCAAAAGAAGCAGTATGGTGTGGAGATGGGAGGTCCGACTCCATGGGACATTGTGCTAAATATGGGGCGTACACTATGATGTCAACCACATTAATGAAAATTGTTCACATCGAATTAGTGCAGGTAAACATTAATTTTGTGTTTATGAAATAAAACTTGACACCATATTTGTCTGAGTAAGTGCCCACCCCTAAGTGCATGAGCATGAGTGCTTACTCAGTCAAATATGTTAAATGCAAAAGTTTTGCTTCATTTAATTTAGTTTGTATGCTGATTAAATGTGTGGTTATGTGTATTTAGGATACCCATTAATTTCTGTAAGATTTCACTGTAGGAAGACCCAATTTCGAACAATGGAGAATGGGAATTTTGTTTTTGAAAGTTGAGGGAGGGGGGTTTCATTAGTGGCACCTATAAATAAAATGTACACATATATTAATCTGTTCCTTTTTTTACCAAACCTTCAAAATGCTTATTATTTTGTTAAAAGAAAATCTTTGATTGCAGGGGCATCATTCTATGAGAATATATGTTTTCTTATATTTAACCATATCATGTTATCATTTAGGCTAATGAGACAAAAGGATCACAACAGATGGAGTTGGAAGGATCTAAAAGATGTTTCAAGTTTCTTGAAGAAGCAGGGGTGAAGATCAAAGTCTTTATCTCCGACCGCCATAGAGGAATTGCAAAGTGGATACGTGAAGCCTCTACCCATACAACCCATTACTATGACATATGGCATGTGGCAAGGTCTCTTTGGAAGAAGCTGTTAAAAGCAAGCAAAGAAGGGGGTTGCAGTGTAATAAGCTCATGGATGAAGGGAATTCGGCGACACTTATATTGGTGTGCAACATCAACCAAGGAAGGCTTCAGCAGCCTTATTATTGCAAAGTGGAAATCTTTTTTAAGACATGTTGCTAACATTCACAATGACCATCCAGATGAGTTCTATAAGGAATGTAATCATGGACACCTTGAAGAAAGAATGTGGATAAAGAGAGGTAGAGTAGCGTGATTAAAATATTACTGGTGTAAAATAAATAAGTCTAATGTCCCACTTGTTTCTGTTTAATAAGTACATTTTGAAATTAAAACTTTAAGATTTTTGTCTAGCCATATTTTTATGTTATAATAATTTTATTCCTAAGGAACTGCTGCACACGACAAATTAAAAAAGCTGTTGTTGGACAAGACTCTACTAAAGGACATAGGAAACTTGTCAGCGGATGCCCAAACTAGTAGTTTAGAGGGATTTCATGCCACACTGAATCACTGGCACCCAAAAATGATTGGGTTCTCCTGGCTTGGGTCCTATTGCCGGTAAGCAAACACATCCTTAGCACTGATTTCATCGTGTGGTGTTAATCTGTTATCAGTGACTCCCAAGAGCATTTTTGCCTGAAATTTTGTTTCAAAACATTGAAGGCATTAGAGTGGGATAGTGTTTTTCATTTTCAATTCTATCCCAACCCCCCCCAGACCTTATTAGGACCCCCCATTTATTAAATTTTCGAAATCTCAATTTTTTTGTGTATTGTTCTTTACAAAATCAAAATGTGAGACTTTTCAGTTTACCAAGGCACAATCAGTGTTTTGGAGTTACTGAAAGAGATAAAGTTATATGATTTTTCTCAGACCTGAAATAGTTGTTGTCATGCCAATAATGGTACAGTGTACAATGAACAAATCATTTTAAATTTTTCAAACCCCCCCCCCGTTTGTTAAGACCCTCCCTGCTCATTAGATTTTTAAATATTTTCCAACCGCCCCCCTTCCATTTATTTGACAAAGAAGCGACTACATTCACAAAGCAGAAAGTTAATTGCCAATTAGTTATACAGAAGTAAGTTGGATTTTTGTTTTGTTCAGCCATATCCTTGCAAGTTTACACTTCAACGAGAATGTCAAGCGGAACACAAAAGAGACGGCAGATGGAAGAAAGTGTTATAGAGTCACATACCCAAAATTCAAGTTGGGAGAGGAAGCAGTGAAAGAGGTCCCAGTACCCCCTACATATGGTAAGCCATCCCTCACACATGATCATCACATGATAAAGGCATTATTGATATACCATATTCGCTCATGTGTATGCCAATACCATGTATAAGTCAAGCCGATTTTGGGATCAAATGTAATACTTTTTTTCCAAGTTTGTCACTTGGTTTTTTGCCTGTGTATACATTGAAGTTAGTTCTTTAAGTTGATTTTCACATCTCAAAACCTTTATTTATAAATGAGCAAATACGGTATATTCCACATAATGCTATACCTTGTTTGTTTACAAGTATGAATTTACAAGTATGTAATTTCCTTCAGGTTCCCTCACTCCCAAGAGAAAGAAAGACAAATTAAGAAAAAAAAGTTTTAGATGGTTACAACAGAGAAAAATAATTGATTCTAGATATCTCACAAAAACAACAACAGCAAAGTAAGCAATATTCATGCAGACAATTCAGGCTTAGACTTGCCTCTGTTGAGTTCAGACAGTAAGTGCACAACCAGATGAAAGTTTTGAGCCCAGCCTTGGCTACCACTGAGGTTATGAATGTTGCCATGTAAATTTCAATCCTCACTAGCTCAAGAAATAGTAAGTTTAAAAGTTGGCGTGCAGCACTGCATTGGATGACACTTTTATCATTGCATGTTTTAATAAATAAAACTACAGCCATCTAGAGAATGGCGCATAAATTAAAATTCTTATTTTTATCCTACACATTTTTTCCAGACTATGTGAATGACATTTGTGAAGTTCTTTTCACTCTACCATTGGAAGATATGGAATCAATAATTGCTAAGTACTGCAAAAATGTACCCGAGCCTCTCAACAGACAATTTCCAGACAGGTTACCAAAAGAGGAAGCTATAAAAGTGCACAAAACAAGAAAAAGTAACATCACCACCGTCTATCCTCCAGGTGAGATGTCTAACATGGCCATTGTATACATTGTGCATCTAACTTGAAGGTGTGATTTTAACTAACAGCAGCAACAAAGTTTTTGTTCATGTACTGGGCATTTTGTGTTAACTTAGTTGTTTGTTTTTGTGTATATATAAAATAACAATACAAACAGCATCCCGGCTACAAATACAATAAAACCAGAAATGAAGAAACCCCATATAAATTTATTAAATAGCAGCTCTTGACAAATGCAGGTCTCAAAAATTAAAAGGTTTTTCAGTGAATATTTGAAAAGACTTGTGCAAGGGCAACATAAGTGACTTGTTATGAAATGCGAAATTCCTCCAACAGTTTTAAAGAGATAAATGCAGACCTGCCAACCCCTCAGTGCTAAAAATCTGGAGGTGGGCTTGTGAAAAAACTAGAGACTTTAAAAATTACCTCAGGATATGTGCTTTGACTTTCATCCCAGTAATACATGAAAACAAGGAACTTCGTCCCTAGACTCTGCATGCATTGCAAGGAGTAAGTGTGAAGAATGCAATCGATCGCTGAAATAGAATTCATCCTTTTATCGCTTTATGTCTGTATCTTGACAAAACAAGAAATTTGAGGTCTTTGCCAAGTGGCCGGGAGAAAAAAGGAAAACCAGGAGAGTCGGCAGGCCTGCTAATGGCTTTACTTGGTGATACCTATCAAACATCAATACAGTATGGTTTTTTAAAGCCATTGGAATATAAAGCCCAACTTGGAATATTGATCTTTTCCTTGTAATTTAAAATAATTTATATTTTTCTTCAGTTTCAGAACGAGATGCTATGCTCTCAAGAGTTGTTACTGCAAATACTCAGGTGGAACCAACCAGAAGGAAGGCCAGATACTGTAAAAAGTGCAAGCAGCCAATGCGTGGGCATAAGAGGAATACTTGTTCTGCGAGCACAAGCTAATTGGAAACACCTGATTTTAAATGAAGAGTTTTCTACATACTATATTTTCCTTTCAATTTTTTAACTACAATAACCTATTGAAGCAGACACAAACTAATTTTAAAATGCCCTTAGCCATTTATTTATACATTTTGGTTTCAACTTGTTTTATTTACAATAGAGGCAAGTGCTGGTGCTTGTTTAAATAACAAATTTGTTATTGAAATAAACATAGCAGATATAATTTATTACAAGAAAATGAAAATTAAAGATATTATCAAGAGATCTGTTTACTGTGTAGGTTTTATTTCAGTGAGACTTAATGAAACACAAAGGAAGGGCATGTTTTAGTTATTTTTCTGCAGTTTTTGTTAGAATATGATACATGATACAGAAGTATTGAGAAAAAGGAAATAAAAATAAAATTATTGTCCTTGATATATGGACTTCTAAGCATCAAGCTCCATGTTTTCAGGACTGGGTCAAGGTTTAATAATAAAAACTATGTTATTTTATAAGCATAACAAAAACCTTAATTGAAAGACATAGTTCAAAAATTGTTCATTATTCAGTGCGTCATCCCTACGATTGTCTGTATCCTCTCGGCTGGAGGTGTATTGTTTTATACTTTTGTCTGATGTCCTCATATATGCATGCAGAGAGTGGTCGGGTGTTCTCCCAACCCATATACCCACAAAGCCATCTTATAATCCATCTGTATGCCACTGCTCGCAGAAACCTTCAGAATGAAAGGGAAAAAATCAAATATAAATAAAAAAAATTAAAGGATACAAAATACACAGATCTATGTTGTTAGCAGCCTGTACATTAGTAATATAGTTTTTATGTACAAGTAATTTACCACCAACCATGGAATGATTATTCCAGACCTCAGAGGGTCCTCATATAACAATATTGATGTACCATGGCTGGTCGGGGGTGGCTCAAATAAAATGAAAAACCATAGAAACCTTTTTGTTGTATAAATCGAATTTTGAAATTTGAAAAAAAATGTATTTTTCGAAACTTTCCTCCTAACTATTCAACCATCAACAATGATCTTGTTTTATTTTCCTTGCACATAAACAAACATTTAATGACATTCTACGAGGCTAAAAGTATCTTTTTTCAATGGAAACAAGTTCGAAAATTTAACTATAGCTACCAGTATTTACAGAAAATTACTCGGACTTCGTAAATTATTGCAAAAATACATCATAAGAAGAAAACTTGACCTTTGTGTTTTTGTTTTAATTGGATTTTAAAAAATAGCTTTAAAGAGTGAAATGGAAAAAATAAACAAACATACTACATCACGAGCTAGGCAGTTCTGGAACTTAGTAAATTTATAGTTGATCACTTTGATAATTTTGAATTAAGGTTTAGCCTTCACGATCCAAAAAGGCAAAATAACAAAACTTAAACTTTCGATCGCGAGTTTGGAATACTATCGCTCATGTATCTATATTTTTACTTTCTTGCTTGATATAACTAACACATTCGTTTATATATTTATATTTCTGTTGGGAAATATGTGTTATACGCAATCAATGCCAATGGACGAATCAAAATACATTGGGTAAACTGAGCAGCATTTTATTTGTGTACTCAACACACGTGTGTCAAAAGTCACAACGTCGTCATTTAATTCCAATTTTAAAACTCCTTTCACGTTTGTTTCTGGAAGTTTCAGCAGTTAAAATATCTTCATTTTTTTCATAATCTGATGAATCTTGCATTCTTATCGTCAATGTAGCCAGAAATTTTTCTAAAATAAAATTTGGAAGGATTGCCGAGGTGCGTGAGTGCAATTGCTATCGTAAAAACTCGAGACTGACGGCTTTATAAAAATTGAAAATAGTATAAGTTCTATTTTCATAGTCATTCAGTGTATTTTCCTTTAATAAGAAGTTAGCGAAAGCTAATGTATTTGTTTCTACACTTACTCGTTTTGCGTAACACCAGCACGTCGTCGGTATGTTTTACCAGATTTTCCAGTGAGTAATGGCGCCACGTTTTCTAAAACAGCCCGATTCGTCACAGCCTTATAATCTTCATGTTCCACCACGCAATTGATATTTTCTATAGAGCCATCAAAGACTAGCTTTCCTTGCACATCGCGTACTTCCATGCAGCAACGGTGCTCTAAAGCACCGCTGAGATTCTCTGTCTTGCATTTTTGACATTTACACCTGAAGAGAAAAGAATCAACTGTTGACAACGGCCTCGAATTGATTATGCTACTATAAGCACAATAAATTCACAAAATACAATCTTTACTGACCAGTTTTGTACAGGAGTCAAACCATCTTCTCGATCTGCTAATGTTTGTGGACATAAGCCATCTGGATCGTCGCTTTCTTGACCGCTCGACATATCGTAATCTGGAGGTGCGAGTGGTTCTTCTGTATAAGTTTCAAACTGCGACTCGAACTCACCTAAGTCGCTGTCGCTCTCAGTTTCACTCTCATGTGAGGTTTCCGAATCGTTTTCGGTTACATTCTCTGCACTCTCCCACTCATTTGAATCGTCACTTAACTCTTCTGTGGAATCAATGTCCGACATATTTCTACAGAAGAGTACAAGCCGGACACGAACGCGGGAATACTTCCCAACAAAATGACGTATGGTGACGTATTCACACCTGTGTCTCGTCCCAGTCCACCAAATTATGGTGCCAAAAAATATAGGAAAATACACTTTTTATTAAAACAGCCGTAACTCCTCGGTTTTTTATCCAATTTCATTCAAACTTTGCAGAAGTATGTTTTTTAAAACGATCTTTTTGAAAATCGAAAAACTGAATTCGTGTCATATGCTCTTTAAGTCCATCCTTCAAAGTATGTTTTGTCTACTTCAAGTTGACCTCAGCATCCATCCATGCATTAGACTGAAAGTAAACATGCACATCTGCATCACATTTCTCTTATTCACCACGTAATACATTTCCTTTTCCCCTGAAAATTATGGCACGTTTGACTGTTTGCTCTCCCTCTGCCTTAATGCTTAGCTGGAGTGTCGCTTGCCTCTTGTCTAGGATCGATCCTGGTTGGGAGATCCAGACTTGCTTGTTTCTCTCAAATTCATATGTATGATCCTGTTCCACAACAAATGACAATGGGACCTGGTCAACAGTTAGTCTATTCTTTGGGAGCCACAGACTGTATGTTTGTTCTGCAACAAACGACATGTCCCTTCTTCGTTTGGACTGTACTGTCTTCCTTAAGTCTCTATGAAACCTTTGTATTGTTTCTCTGCCATCATTAGCTGCATTCTTCTTTTTGTTTGTTCTTCTCATGGAAATGTTGTGTCTGCGTTTAAACCTTTGAAACCAATTGTTGCTTGCCTTAAATTTATCTGCTTCTTCTTTCCCATAACAGCTCTCTATTTTCTTTTTCATTTTAGTCTTAAGCCAAAGCTTAGATATTTTGCTGCCCTTTGCTCGCCTCAGTTTAAGGGTATTCTCACTTTTCTGGGCTTTCTCGCCAACCATTTGTCTCCTGCGTCTTGCTTCTCTAGCAGTGCCTGCATTTCTCTTGTGTTTGTTTTTAGAGATTTCTGCTAAAATTGATTCCCTCGCTTTGTTCCACTTCACAACCAGGCATTTACTCGCATGCTTTTCATCAGTCACTTTTTTCCACTTATTCTTTGAATTGGCGAGAGAGTCCAATAAGTCAAGGGTTTGTTTCTTGAACTCTGCTGTGTAAGACTTTCGCATGCTACTTCCACGGTGGTTCTCCGTGTCTTCTGCTTATCGAGTGTAATTCTCTCTTCTGGCTGACTATTTCCTAGCAAACATAAACAAACAAAGCGTTGTTGGAAGTTGAAGCGGCTGAACTCCCACTTTGGCCAACAGAATGACCATTTTGCAAGTCAGCTTTAGCAGGATGTTTAAACTTGATGTGCATTTCCAAATGCTGTCTACGAAAGAATAACTGACTGCAAATTCCACACTTAAAGTCATAAGTTTGCTTCTGGGCAGCTTTTGGTAAGGTTGCAGTGACATACAGCTTTCCATTCTTTAATTCTGCTTCTTTCTTAAAGCCACATTCGAATAAAGTTATATTCATTTTGCCTCCTTTTAATTTACTGTTAAAGTTTGAAAATCTCGCAAATGTAAACCAATGTGAAGTGGCATGCCAATGTAGTTAGTGTGTCAGCGGTCATTTTGTGGAAAACAACAAGGAACGCCTTGCAAATCTGTCTGTCATCGTGGACCGAACTTGGCTTGAACTTAAGCTACAGCTGCGTAAATCAAGCACAATTCCTTCCATTTTTGTGACTTAAGTCGAAAGTTCTATTCTTATTTTGTTCATCAAACTATGGGAGAAGAGATTGAAGTATTTATAAAGTCCAGTGTTCGTGGCTATCATGCTTATTTTGTGGATGCTTCTGTAACCATTGGAGAGGTGCTAGCTTGTGAAAGAGAAGACAACAATGCTCATGACAAATATGCCATTGCTGTTAAAAATGAGGCTCAACTATTAGTCGGACATGTCCCAAGGGAGCTCTCCAAGATTTTTAGTAGATTTTTGGGTGACTATGCACACTGTCCACCAGATAATAGGTCCGGTCCAGTAATTTTATGGAAAATTCAGTGTTAGTAGACCGGCATGTCTGCCAGGTTTAAAATTAGTACTCTGCAGTGCTTTCATTTTGTGTTTTGAAATAATGATAATAATAATAAAGTGTAAATTTTTGGAATGATTTTTGAGGTGGGATGATTTCCGAGTTTCCTTTTTCTTGCTATTTGGCCATAATCGTTTCGTTCCGTGCTCGCATTGGATTCTATTTCGTTTGTGCACTTGCAATGTATGCTGGGGCGTTCCTTCAATCCCACATGCTCAGTCATGCTTTGGCAGTGAAGTGACGCGATGTGGAAATATTTACCGAACATTGTGAGTAATCCCACTGAAACACGGTAAAACAAGAGAAAGGAGACCGCACATAAGTATGAAAAACCAAAGCGATCACGAAATTTCGATCGGACTGGAAAGATAAATTTCTTTGGCTGGAACACAACGAAGACGAGAACCTTATGTACTGCAAGCCCTGCAGAGAGCTGGTACAGCAATCAGTCAACTCGAAGTGCTAATTTTAACAGCGGCGCCAGCAGTTTTGTTTCTGGGACAAGCAACTTTAAAATTAATACTATTGAGATTTATGAAAAATCAAACAAGCATATAACAGCAGATGAGAAAGATCGAGTGAGAAAGAGTAAGGTTACCGACTCGACTGCCTACAAGACGCTTGAACAGATGCGGTTGGACCCAACGGTAATGGAGAAAATGAAGATACACTTCCGGAATGCCCATGCTATAGCGACATAGGGTCGACCATTCACGGACTTTGAGTGGTTTGCTAACTTGGACGAGGCAAAGGGAACAAATCTTGGAAAGGCATACAGGAATGACAAGAAGTGCAAAGAGTTCATCCACTTCATAGCAAGGGCCGAGGGAAAAACTGCTTGGGAGACTCGGTGATGCTAAGTTCCTGTCAGTTCTTGTTGATGGGTCAACGGATTCGGCTGTGATAGAGCAAGAACTTTTTTATGTCAGGTACGATCATTGTATTGTATTGTTATGTTATGAATTTTAAAATATGATTTATATATTCAGGATGCGAAAATAAGAAATTTTCAGTCGGCCCAGTGAAAAAAACATTTTAAACTTGCCCAAAATTATTTTTAGCCGGCCAAATGATGTTCTTGGTCTTTTCGTTCATCTTCTGTTTTGTCACTTTTTTGCAGCAATAATTTCCATAGAAGTTGTTACTGTGGACGCGTTTTTCGCAGTTTGGAGACTGCTAGCTTGACTTTTTGGGTTAGCGGAAGAGAAACTTTTCCATGTTGTTTTTATGTGCCTTGTATCATTTAAGATATCACGTAAAGTTGTATTTCATTAGCAGTTAGCAGCAAAATCTTTGTCTTTCTCAATAGATAAAGCCGACTTAAAACGGCAAGTCCAACTGAAATATCGTCACTGCAAAACCATTGATTTTCACTTTAAATTGCCACGGAAAGAAGTATTTAAAAACATAGCCAAAAAAATACTCATCCTTTCTTAACTGGTGTAAAACGAAGAAAGCTGCACTTGATAGTAGTACGACTTGGTTTTAAAATTATATTTAACTTCTAAATTCTTTTCGCCGACAGAAAACGCAAGCAACTCAGGCGGTTGTAGATTTCGTCTGCTTTTTTACCACAAAGGAGTCGAATTGTCTAGGATGTTTTCAGCAAAAGCTAATTAGTTTTTAAAATACATTTAAATGGGTTTTTCTAAACACAGCAGAGGCTTGTTTTTTTTAAGGGTGAACCATTAGACTTAGCTTTTAAATGAATCAAAGATGTAGCAGGATGTTGTTCCCTAACATCACCTGGTTTTACATCAAAGAATACATTGGTTTAAATTATATTGTGTATTTCATTTTGTCAAGCTTTTCATGTTACGATATGGACATTAATCATTCAAAACTGTGTTTTTTAAACAGATTTTGGAGATGAGGCTGTGCAAACCCATACTGATACCTTCATGGCAGTTCTTGAAAAAAATGGAGTCACAACTGAGCTTATATCTGAAGAATGGACAGAGCTGAAGACAAAGATCTACACTTCTAAGGTGGATGTCAAGTCCCTCACTTGGGAGGTTGTGAACAACCAGTATAGGGGAACAGGCTCTGACAACTTTCTTGATTTGGCTGATTGCATATTGTCGATTCCAACTGAAAACTCTGATCCAGAAAGAGGTTTTAGCCACATGAAGAGAATAAAGAATGACTGGCATTCGAGCCTTGGTAATGAGTCATTGGATGACTTGATGACCGTGAAGCTGCACAGTGTGCCTGTTATAATGAGTTGGTACCGGGGAGGTGACAGGGCTCGGATAACAGGTCTTCTTGCTGACTCCACAGAATGGGCAGCAAGCAATGCAGATGAGATTGAAAGTGGAATTGACATGCTGCCCAATGCATTGAATGATATTGCACATTGAATTTAATTGCAAGCAACTTACTTGAAGTCTGACATTCTAATTTCCTTGGTAAATGGAAGCTGAGTGACATCTTATTATTATTTGTCGTACAAACATGTGGCAATTTTTGCAGATGCAGTTGATAAATATATACTGAGTGACAATAAAGCATTGTTGCGTGTTGTGATACTAATTTATATGGCTTTCCAAGTCCTTTCTTTGATATCTCTAGTGTGGTCCACCAAAATGTCAGCAGGTCCACCAAAAATTTTCCAAGATGGACCTGGTGTCTTGTTACTGAAAAACTTAGGCTCTAGCCCTGCTATGGGGATATTGAAGCTGAATGCATTGGTGTCCGCTACAACAGAAGAGAAGGGAAAGAACTTGAGATTCCAGTGGACTATAGACTAACAGTAAATTCAAACTACTTGGAGAAACTGGTAACAAGTCATCTTGATATTTCAAAGATAAGAAAATGCCAGATCTAAACCTGCAACAAGAAATGGCTTTGTGTCTTCTGTACTGGTTTATATAAAAATGACCTGCAAGATGATACAGGCATGCAACACTTAAACCAAGACAAAGATTATATATAAATGATACATTCTTTTAATTGTAGCAGAATTGCTTTATAACAACAGCTCACATTTAACATACATTGTGCATTTTCAGTTTCACTGTGCAATTTTTTGATCTCTAAAGACAACCTTTTTGGTAAAATATTATAAATAAAATAGTTTAACCACACATATAAGAACCTGTTGGAACTTTTTAGGCTAAAAAGGTTTTTATATTTTGGGGTATTAAAGTAGCAAATTTCTGCCAGGAGGTTCTTAATTTACTAGGTTCTTACACGCGGGTTTTTACTGTAACAGGCGCAAATCCACCAAACGGCCTCAGCCTCACCTTGCTCCTCTGGTCAAATGTTGTTCTTTCTGTCTCTGCTAACCTCTGTGACTACCGTTTCCTGTTGTTCACTTTCCTCATTACCCATATTCCTTTGCACGGACCAACGTAACTTTGTTAGTCCTTTGTCTGTCTCGTACTTTTATTTTCTTTAATTGCAATTATTTTTTTAATCTAGATAAAGGATGGAATCCACCTTCCCGCTAGGTGGTACTACTTGGATAAAACATGTCTTGATAAAATTTAATTGAGCAAATACATATTAACGGGTTTTCAAACCCCAAATGCTGGTCATGTATATGTTTGTACGAGTGCCGAAGACGTGAGTTTACTTTTGAAAATTAAGGTCTCTAAAATGGCCACTTCTTGCATTTTGAGACGAATTCCTTGTTTATCAGCCGCAGGTAAATGTTTTTTTTAGCTGCGCTGGCACCGGAAGTCCGTCTATCAGTAAACAATTTCTTGGTTGAAACACGTTATTTACGTTGCAAAACATTTTCACAATTCGTGTAGTGTTTCAACATGTTTTACAAGCCATTTATGTGTTATTCAGTAGGAATCACGGCCTGAAAATTAAGATATTTTTTAGGAATTATCGCTGATTTTATCAAAAATGTTGAGCTTGATCACAAATGCGGGTTTTTACTACCAGCAGAAGAAGTTGTTGAAGCCCAAGTAGGGAGAGACACTCCCATTGAAAGTTTCCCCCTTAGCAACTTGCGCGGAAATCTGCCAAAAGGCCTGTGAGAAGTGGAGAGCTTTTCATAAAGATGTGATGGAAGAAACAACAGAATATATGTTGCTCTTAGAAGATGACAATCATGCACTATTCTTACCTGGTAACGAAAGGGAGTTTTTCTTTCTGCAGAGATACAAAGAAGAAGTAGGGCGAGAGTATAGGCGAATCATCTTGTACCTTTGTACATTGGAAGAATATGAGCAGAGCCAACGTTACAACACCCTTACTGATTCAGAAACTTCTGAAGAGGGAGAGGTATCTGAGTGTATGACTGATCATGAGCCACCCTTCAAAGATGCTGATGGATTGTGAAATTGCAGAAATTGCCAGTGATCATGTTCCAGCCTCTTCTTTGTATTTATTTATTTTCCAATACAGCTACCCCTCCCATGGAGGATTTTCAGCTGGGGTGGTCAGGCAAAGTAAATCAAATAAATCAGGTTTACAGGCATATGGTTTAAAACAGACACACGGGTGCGAAATTGATTAACGGAATAACAGTGATAAAATAAATGATTCAGGAGACTGTTCCATTGTGATATTGTTCGGGGGAAGAATGACAAACGGTGGGAAGTAGTAATGCATGATAGAGGTAGAAAAGACAGTTCGTGCAAATGGCGTGATCTCCTCCTTGGGGGGCGTAGCTGGTCCTTGTGGGATAATGGTATTAGATTGTATGCGAGCTTGTACA
>JAOCNB020281624.1:0-10805 GCA_026546465.2 Palythoa caribaeorum
CACTAATCCATCGCAGGTTAGCCCCCAGCAGAAGCTGGTACTCATTTTACCGACCTCGGGTGGATGGAAAGCTGAGTCAACTTTGGCGGAAAAGAAGGTCACACAAATGTTCAGCACTTGACTCGGCTGAGCCGGGGTTTGAACCCGGGTCCTTGTGGTCAGAAGGCACAGATCTTACCACTGCGCCAACCACCCCGCCTTCGATTCTAGGCGGACTGTGAAATTAATGGCGAAGCCCTACGATGCAAGACCGACTATGAACAGTCACATACTATTTTTCTGAAACGATTAATAGTGACTAAAATAAAATCCGAACCACAAACACGCCGCATTCCCCGCCATTACCATGAGTAACCACTAGTTGCAGATTACTGTCTGAAACATACTTACCTATGGTCTTGGACTTTATATCTAACATAGAATATCCTTTTACAGCGTCTGGTACCATCTGGGAGGCGAGTTTCATTGAAACTAGCTCTACAATCTTTAGCACTTGGAGACGCTAAAAACAGGTTTTCTAAGTCAGTAAATGCATCGTGCATGTTAAATATGAATTACTGTACATACACTAGCATGGACCTAGAATATCTGTGAAGGTTCACGTTCGGACATGCTATACTTCCCTTTGAGTAGTATATTCAGCTTTGAACTTGAACCTTTAACGTGCAGTCTTTAAGTAATAAAACGTTACAATGTTCATTGGTTCGTAACATAACTACTACCATATATATGTACTACATATGCATTATTATATCAAGATTCTATGCAAACTGGTTCAACTCTTCGATCTTAAAATTCAACATACATGTAAGGACTCAATATTTGTGTACATTTTTGTGTTAAAAGAACTAAAATATACGGTTGATGGTGACAATGGTAAAATATGATTACTTATGAAATAATAATAACCTTCACCATCACCCATTCATAGAATCCGCCTCTCCGGTATTAGTAGTGTTAAGCGGATGAGAATCAATGACTTCCCCTGGACGGGACACTGGTCCATCGCAGGTTAGCCGCCGGGAGGATGGAAAACTGAGAACTTTGGCGGAAAAGAAGGTAACACAAAAAGCTCAACACTCGGCTGAACTGGGGATTGAACCTGGGACCTTGTGGTTAAAAGGCAGAGTTCTTATCACTGCACCCACCACACCGCCTGTTGTTGGCAATATAACAAACATTTTATGAATTTGCTCGTGCAATTTTCTACAGCTTCAGCACGTTTATCAAGCCTTCAAAATAAACCTCTCTTGCCTCCTTTATCACGCAGTAAATTCGTTTTTAAACGACCTTCTATACACAATTCCACATACAAAAAATGTTCATGTTCGGATGGGGTGGGGAGGGGGGAAGTGAAGAAACGGGGTAGAGGGTCTTAAATCTATGAAAGCTGAGAAAACCAGTTGGCTAAAATTGACTCGAGTAGTCCCAAAGGATCGGATCAACTTTTATGGCTTGACATGATCCTCTGGAAAAGTTTTTGAATTCTATGCTTCTGAAGTCATATTTTATGCCTTTTCAGCCCGGAAGGAATTTTAACGGACATATTGATTAAAGGGGGATAGTTTTAAACCACAACAAAAAACAAAATGAAATCTTCTAACCTTTTCAATACCACCATCCTTATTTTTATTTGACAGTAATTCTCCAACAAGAGTCAAAAAGGCCTAAAAGTAGAACAGCAAATCATGCTCGTTATTTTCGAGAAAATGAATTATTATCATCATACACTAAAATGCTGGCTTGTTTCACTGCCAAATAAATAAATAAAAACAAAAAATGGAATAGATACCGCGAATGTGGAAAAAACTAATGCTAAATATAATCTTCAAAGAGAGAATTCGCAAAACGTCACTACTGACTGACTACGCATGCGCTTAGCCAGCAAGTAACAAGACACACATCCATGGGTGTTGTGCCTCCACGGATTTATTATATTTGCTGTCCATATTTCCTTAAACGGTGATGCTTTGTGACTGCCAAAAAATTATTGACTCTCTCAAGAGGCCATAGTGCCCAATATATTGGCTACAAATTACCATAGGCACACATATGCTGAGCTTGTGCCACATCTCACAATTGTTAAACTTTCACTTTACTTGTGTCAAGGTTGGTTTGCTCACAAAAAGAAAACCTCAAACAAAATTGAGAGGGTTTAAAATATTTATATCCTAGTAACTGACTAATTACAAGCTGTTGAATTTAATAGTATTATAGACCTTTCCACAGTTCCTGAAAGGTAACCAAGCGTCAACATGAAACCAAGGCGAAGGTTGACCGCATAGTTAGAGAAGTGGAAGTAATAGACATGCTGATAAGTTTCTTTCTCATGATAGTTATCTCCACTTCTCTAACTGTGCCAGGTCAACCCTTGTCTCGGTTTTATGTAGAGGCTTGGCTACCTTTCAGGAACTGTGAAATGGTCTATTGTGATTAGTAGTACCAAATGCAAGCTTTTACTGTCAACATCAAGAAGCACGCGTTTTACCTTTATGTTTTATAACTCAGCTGAAAGCAATACCTGGGCCGCTTTCCATTTGTACAGAAACATCCGAATTTTCCGTCAGAAATTGAACTGGTACAGTTCGTCCCGTTGAAAAATTTTTGAAAATAATGGAAAATCTCAGGCGCATTCCTCTTTTTCCATTCCAAGTAAAATGACCAAAATTTTGTACGATTGTATCAGTCGCCTCGTGCCAGTCTCTACTGATCGTGTTTTTAGTGGGATGAACTATACCGAACCATTTGGGGTTTTGACTGAAACTCCCGTTTTTTCTGTGCAAATGGTAAGCAGTCATTCATTCCAACTATTTATTTAAAGATGGTAAACAGCCCTGGAAACCGAGAATTTACCTTCAAAACTTCAATATTGGCGATGCTGATTGCTGACATGTCAAAACCCGACATTCTTTGAAAGTCTGCATGGTATAAAGACAAAATACAAGTATTTTCAAAGACAGGCATATTTTTATCAATAAAGCTTAAACAGGAATCTTTAAATGTTATTTCCATCGTAAATTTAGTGATATTAAACCTATTTAAAAGGGGAAATCATGGTCATGGCTGAGGTTTTGATGACGTTCAGGACAAGAGTCCAAGAATATTTCTATCGATATCTGCATCTATGTTTTGCCACTTTCCTTTTTCCCTGACAGAATCACATTCCAATAAGACCAGAGTATATTTTCAGATGTCTTATTAAGATTTTAAAGAGAAAAAAGGAGAGAGAGGAGAGGGAGAGAGAAAAGAAAGAAAGAGAGAGAGAGAGAGCATTCCAGTGAACAAGTTCGAGTGAACAAACAACAAAGTTTTGAAACAGAGTCAAAACTCCCACGATGGCACAGAGCATTTCACCATCAAGGCTAACTTTGATGCCGCTTTGACGTCATGATGCATTAAGGTTATTATATTAGAGACTGGACAACTTGATAAAACTCTTTTAATCATAAGAGGTGCAAACGTGTACCTGCCATTTGCTTTTTCTGGGTTATCTCATCAGTATTGATTGATCCTTTTACAATCACCGGTGCAATGGTAGAAGAACTAAATGTGTAAGCTGCTGTGGTAGGTATAACTGTTTCAGTTTTCTGCATACAACGCGTAACAGTAACGTGACCAGCTGAAAAAGAAGGAGTATAATCAACATCTAGAATATCCTAAATTGTGCTGCATGTAAAAAGGCACGCAGATTGACGAGAACACGAGAAATTTTGATTTTGGCGGTGATAAACGTAATTTATTTGATTACGAAAAAAAATGAAAAATTTCTGTTATTCCGGTGCAATGTTTTACTAACGTATAACTATAAAAAAGCTAAATCCTTTTACGAGCCTAAGTGGCCCATTGGAGCCGTTGCTTATATCCAGTCTCTGTAGTGTTAAGCAGATGAGAGTCATTGACTCGCCCTGAACGGGACACCAATCCGTTGCAGTTTAGTCCCCAGCAGAAGCTGGTACTCACTTTACCGACCTCGGGAAGATGGAAAGCTGAGTCACATTTGGCGGAAAAGAAGGTAACACAAGTGTTTAGCACTCGGCTGAGCCGGGGGTCGAACCTGAGACCTTGTGATTAGAAAGCAGATATCTTACCACTGCGCCAACTATAAAGCCCCATATTCTGGGTGCAGGTCAAATTATTCTTCGTCCACGAAGAAATCAACGTTAAAATTCCAAAACCTCAGCAAGGCGGGACATTTTTACCTCTAAATAACCAATAATCAATTAAGAGTTTTCAATCGCCAAAATTTATTCAAAACAAAGGTAAGTGAAACTACAAATCATCTTTGTTTAGCTCTATTGTAGTCCTTATCGAAAGATAATCGCGTGAGTGGACTTATTCTGTTCGATTACTGCAAGGCGTTTGATGGGGTAGATTATCCCTTTTTTATCGAAGCAAAAGATATATGGTATGTGTTTTAGTTCATCTTTAAGTGATAGACAACAGTTTGTATGCATTATTGGCATGAACTCAGACTGTGCTAACGCTCCTCATGGAGTTCCACAGAGCAGTACCATCGGAATTTTATTGTTTGTCATTTTCAAATGTTTACTACTGCACACGAAATCAAGTGGAGCTGCAATCGACTTATATGCAGACAATAATACTCTTACTGCTTCAGCAGGCATCTATCAATGACATTGGCAAGCTCCAGCAGACACTCGCTGATGCCCTGCATCAAGTTGAGAACTGGGAAATGCTAACTGCCACTAAACAAGACAAAGACAATGTTGATGAGAGGAAAGCGTATAGAAGATAAGCTAGAGCTCAGAATCAAAACCTTACTTTTTTAACTTTAAATGGACATTCTTTGGCTCAAGCAGACTTGGCCAAAATCTTAGGTTTTGAGATACTGGTAAACAAGAAATAAGATTTCTCAACTAATGTGCATCAAATATGTAAAATGCTGCCGGCCTCATTGGTGTGCTGAACACAAAGTTTAAGTATTTCTGCCAACAAAGCTCCATTTTTTATATTACAATGCCAATGTCAGGCCAACTCTGAATTGTGTAAATGCTTTTTAGCTTGGAAGGTGCAGCAAGGACAATCTTCAAAGACTGTTTTGTTTCCAAAAAAGAGCTGCACGAATAGCACTGGATGCAGAAAGATCGTTTTCAGTTAAATTTTTTAATAAACGTAATTGGATCCCCTTTTATGACAAAACCCCAATTGCCAAGTGTTTGATAGGGTATCACTCACTCACTCATGCCCTTGGCCTCCAGTGAGGCATGGGCCGACGACCTCCCTCCTTCCTTCTCCCTGTCTTGAGCATTGCTTCGGAGCTGTGCCCAAGTCCATTTAGCAGTCCTCATCTCAGCCTCCAGATCTCTTCTCAAGGTGTCTCTTGGTCTTCCTCTTTTTCTGTTGCCCTGCGGGTTGCACCTCAGTGCTTGATGCTGAATGCACTCGCCTCGTCACAGGGTGTGGCTAATCCATCGCCATCTCCTTTGTCTCATTTCTTCTTCGATTGGGTTTTGTTGATGGCAGCGTGGTTGGCACAGTGGTAAAATCTCTGCCTTCTAACCACAAGGTCCCGCGTTCAAACCCCGGCTCAGCCGAGTGTTGAACATTTGTGTGACCTTCTTTTCCGCCAAAAATGACTCAGCTTTCCATCCACCCGAGGTTGGTAAAATGGTACCAGCTTCTGCTGGGGACTAACCTGCGACGGATTAGTGTCCCGTCCAGGGGGAGTCAATGACTCTCGTCCGCTTAAGACTACAGAAACCGGAGATATGCACCGGCTCCAATGGGCCACTTGGCTCGTAAAAAGGATTTAGCTTGGGTTTTGTTGGGTTACACTCCAGAGGTCCTCATTTCGAATGGTGTTTGGCCAAAAGATATTCAAAATGTTTTTAATGCAACGCTTATGAAGGTTTACAGGGTCTTCATGGTATGTTTGGTCACTCGCCAAATTTTTGAGCCGTAAAGAAGAACTGCTTTCACACTTGAGTTGAAGATTCGAGTATACTATACAATTATTCTCAGAAGTCAAGGTAAAAAAATTCACTTACAGAGAAAGTTGGAGAAATTGTTTGCGAAATGTCTCACGTTATCCCCGGTTTCATATAGCTTCAGAAGATGGCTTGTGATGTACGTATTGCCTAATTTCTTCATAGTTTTTATGAAACAGCAAAGTCTTATTTGGCGAACAATAAATGGCAAAGATTTAGTGTTTGGATCGTGCCTCAAATATGGAGTAATGGCGGGTCTGAATGAGGTAAGTATTGCCTTTTCTAAAACAACCGTCCTGTTTAGCTCGTTTGGCTCGTTCCTCAAGTATGGACTAATGGCGGGTCTGAACGAGGTAAGTATTGTCTTTTCTAAAACAACCGTCCTGTTATGTAGCAGAAATATAATATTTTCCAGCGAAATTTGTCAAATTCCTCTTTTTCATGTCGTCGGTGTTGATTTTCAATTGGCAAAACCACTCTAAATTTAAGAGCCACCAGTGAAAACTACTGTCTCGCTTTGTAGACAAACACTAAAACGCATCAATTTGAAAATGTAAATAATTTTAATTCATTCGAATTCTAAGGAATATATTTATACCTTTAAAGTTACTGTGTTGCCTTGGTAAACTCAAGTCCAAAATTCATTGCCTGCTTTGTGTAATGTAAAATTACATTCTTTTTAACTCACAAGATTTCTTCGTGGGAAATCGTCGTCAATACCGTCATACCTGCCAATTTGTCTGTTCTAAAAAGCTCCTCTACAATGATTCATTATGAACCAGTTCGTAAATATTAAGATTGTGTCCGCGTAAGAAGACTTAATTTGAGTCAAATATATTAAATATATTATATGTTTATATTCATATTTTTGAACGCGGACTTCAAATTTCTTCAAACTTAAATTAGAAATTTGGAACACTTTCGCCGATTGAAGTAATGACGTAAGTTATGTTTTTTAAAATTATATTTATTTGTGATTGTTTTCTCGTTTTCCTCATCATATCAACCACTCGATAAGCTTAGCTTGCAATTTGCAATCTAGAGACAGTTGGGCTAAAAAGTTACAAACGTTCAAGGACAGTTTCAAGTCTTAAAACGATACTGCTGGTGGGAGGGTGGGAGTATTACTTTTCAAAGGTTGAAATGAACGCAATCGGTATCTCGGGGTTGGAAGGCCTTTTTATAATTAGGTAGACGGATCACATTTTTATCGAAAGTTTTAAATTTCTATTCTAGAGAGCACTTTATATAAATTGTTAGGTGTTTTACTTGATATCTAAAATATAATACAAACAGCAGTGATAAACATATTCTTTAAAAAATTCATTTATAAACTTGACGTTTCGTTCACTGCTGCCTGTTTGTATTATATTTTTGATCAAACTTCGATGGCCAAATAACAAGAGTCTTCTTGATTCTAATTTATGTTTTAAAGAAATTTACCTTTAACAGTTGTTTGATCCGTTTGTTTTAACAAGTCAGGCAAGGATGAGCTCAATGGCAGAACAACCGTAGCAACAGTTTGTATCGGAATAGTAATCTTGGGTGTTGAAAATTGCGCCGTTCTTTCTCCCATTACAGCTGTGACTTTTCTGGCATCAAGGAAGAGCGTTGTTGGACGAATCGTGAACGTCTTTATTGAAGAAGTTACTGAAGGCTTTGGTGCTGCCCAAAGTAAGTGAAAGAATTGTTAAAACGTCACTTATATATAAAAAACAGTGTTTAAGACGACCATGAACAACTAAACTGCCGTTGTACAACGGATCAAAATTGATCTAACTGGATATGATAATATGAAATAGATATTTTGTATTTACCTCACCGGGTTTTTCAGTAATGCGACCACAGATCTAGTCTACAAATCCAACTAATTCTGCTAAAACAATTCTACATGGTTTGGCCATGTGCTGTACTGCAGGATTGTTTTTTGTCAATCCGTGGTTTGGCATGTCAGTGAACGGATGTGCGTATGAATTGGAATTAAGTTATTGGTTTTGAGCACGAATAAATCACTAGCATTGCGTGTCGGTGCTGTATTCTTTGCTACACCGTACTGACGAGTCCCAAGAAGGACGAAGCAGCTGTCTACGGTTGCAAATCCTGGCTTGGTCTGGGCTCTTATTCATATCGGTTCACTGACAAGTTTCTCTTTTCTACAACGTACTGGATTTTTGAATTTTCTACAGAATAATAGCGCATTTTGCTGGCTCGGAATATTAATTTTATGGGTTTTTTTTTTGCTGGGAAATTTACCGGAAAATGGAAAAAGATCATTTTCATAACAAAAAAAAAACAATTAAACTTTCCATTTCATGAAAAATGCACGTTTGGTGCCCTTGTAAAGTATTTGTTTATGATTTATTAGTATCCATTTTAGTCACTCTCCCTTATAATTTGTTCATTTGTTAAAGCCATATATAAAACACACATATCACAAATGATCTTCAATTGCTTTTCAAGAATAAACTTGAAAAGAAATTGCAACCATACTCAAGACAATCTGATTTGAACTGATAGGTTTTCCATGGAGTTCTTTAACACTGATCTTTGACTGATTAAAACGCAGTGCAGAAAGTTAAACGTTTTCTGCATAGGAGCTCGATCAGAAACCTAAATATGACTTGATTTGGTTTTAAGAACACAAGTTTTACTGTCAGTTCTTCTGTTTCTTGTCTATTAGGTAGACGAAATAGATTTCTTGTATAATTTTGAACTGATAATTTAGGTAGTTCGTGTGTATGACCTTGCATTTTGGCTCCGCAGGTAGTAAGATCTTTACAGGTTGAACCTTAAGTCTTACTGATCATAAAATTTGAGCATTACTGTGACCTTTCGCTTTTTCTTCCACAGACTGGGATGTTTATCTATTCTTGTACCCTCTCATTTTCTAACACGTCATTAAGAGAAGGGTTATGAATGGGTGAGGTGATCTGTTAGTTAAGACCCATGTGTACAATATTCTTATCTTTCATACATATTAGACACTCTGTAACAACAATATTGCTCCTGTGAAATAACACAAGTTCTATAAAAGTGTTGTACTGAACCGCAGATATCCAGCTTTTGGTTTGCCACTGGCCGGTTAAACTGACCAACAAACTTTTATTTCATTTCTTCTACTTGGTGCAGTTTTTAAGGAAATCCCGAGTGATTAGTGTGAGAGACATGAATTTAAATTTGGTATTAACCAAACTAGCTTGAACTTCCAGATAAAAAGTTATAAAGAGTTATAGAATTTAGCTATTGTAGTTTTCCTTTAAATACGTTTTTGAATAACCTTTATATAGTTAAAACATCGATTGTACTCACCTCCTCTAACGTCTACAGTTACCAAACCGATAAACTCACAAGTACAGCATATGGGCACGTGCCAATGGTAACTTGTAGCCGCTATATTGCGCACTATGACTACTTCAACAGCATGCATTACCCCTTGCATCTGCCCTTTAATAAAGTTAGCCAGAGTTTTAGCAGTTGTGGACAGTTGTTTCGGCCTCAGAAGGCCTTGTTTGCCTAGTGGCCCAGTGGCTGCAAGTTACCATTGTGAGTTTATCTTTCAAAGCCACATCCCATAAGCGTTATGCTTTCACTTTACTTTTAGTTAACAAATCGATGGCAATCATCTACTCTTTACTTAAAAAATCAATTGCACTCACCTCCTCTACAGTTAACAAATCAATTACACTCACCTCCTCCTCCCCCACAGAAATTGCAGGTTTTTTTGCAAACCTCCTTCATGTAATCCAAATGAGCTTGTACACCGTCGTTACACCACCCCCACGCCTTCCAGTCGCGACATTGTTGGTAAACATCCTTACAATTACCAGTAGGGGGATTTGTTACCGGGGCATTGGTTTGTGGTGGATTGGTTACAGGAGGATTTGTGTTTGGTGGGTTTGTAACTGGAGCGTTCGTTACTGGTGGTTGAGTACCTCCTGTCAGGAAAATGTTGATAAACGATCATTACTGAAAAAGAAATACCTACATTCAATCCATGCAGGAACTAGAGAACAGCCAAACAGATACCTGGAAATCTGTTCTGTATTTCTCGGTATTGAACGGGTAGTTATCAACGACTTAGACCACAAATATACAATCTTTATTATATCTTTTTTCTTACAAATGGCGTCCGAAGATTTTTTGAACTTTGCAAAAAAAAAATTAACATTAATTAAAGACCAATTTCAGCAAATTACAAATAACTTTTGAACTCTTATGAGGAGACCCGCTGTATTACACTTCCAGAACATGAATACTTCTTATGTGAGGAAACACGCCATACCACTTCCTTAACATGGATACTTCTTATGTGAGGAGACGCACCATGTTACACTTCCTGAATATGGCTACTTCTTATGTGAGTAGACGCTGTACGTGCTTATTATGTTATATAAGGTAAACACTCGTATGTACCTACCTACAGTGCACACCTTACAGCTTCTAGGGCAAAACGATTTCATCCAACCCGGATTATTTTCGCATTCTCCTTGTCGTGCCCAGTCCTCGCATGCGACAGGATATTTATCTTTGCAATCTATTAAGCATCAGATTTCGGGTTAGAGACGTGAGAGGTAAAAAAGCACTTAATTCACATAAAATGTCAATTTATTTAATACAAAATGTTATAAAATCGGATGCTGCGTCGGTGTTTCTATAGAAACAGTTTGATGATTTTTTACCTTGGACACCGTAAATAGTGAAATGAAACTGACGTTTCGGACTATAGTCCTTCGTGGGAGTACTATAGTCCTTCGTGGGGGTACTATAGTCCTTCGTGGGAGTACTATAGTCCTTCGTGGGAGTACTATAGTCCTTCGTGGGAGTACTATAGTCCTTCGTGGGAGTACTATAGTCCTT
>JAOCNB020282437.1:0-16125 GCA_026546465.2 Palythoa caribaeorum
AACCTCGAAATGTTTTAGAATTTTTATTATTTTTTTCTTATTTTTTTGAGCGGTTTGAAGCGCTCCCAAGCGATAAAAAAATTCCAACGTCGTAACTGAGAGGCTTCAGTGCAAAATGTATCATTTGAGACACGATTTCATGACAAGCGAGAAACACTATAACGATGGTTTTTTAACCGATACTATATTGCCAAAAGTATTGACGAGTTTCAATCAAGTTTTTATTTCAATCATCACCCTTTTAGGCTGTTCTGAGCCCCGTTCGTATAAAAAAAATCAGTGTTTTGCTCTTGCAAGCAAGCATGGCGCACCGGCAGTTTTTGTTCTATAAAACCTAAGTCGGGAGGATTCCCTACAAGTACAACCAAAACTTCATTTACTTGCAAAACGTGAACATGGATGCTGCCAATTTCGCAGTTTGTAGCTATACAGAATCCTCCAAAGCGTGAATTGACGGACGATAACTGGGCTGTCTTTTTCTATCACTTGCCTAGCTTGTTGCCGGTTGTCATGTTTAATTCCTACGCCAGAGACAAATTTCGGAAATCAATTTTATTAAATTTTTGATTATCCCTGCTGGTTATAAGATTATGTTCTCCTGCACAGTTTTTAAAACTAACAACGCACACACGCGACAAAAAAAAACATTTCTTGATTGTTTTCAGTTGTGCCTCGTGCAAATTTCTCATCTTAGATTTCAAATTGAAATTACAGTTAGTAAAATGGTCTGTAGCGCAAGAATTAAAACATGACATTTAGCACTCGTTTTGTATCACTGTTGTCGCAAAATGGTTGCAAGCGTACGAATGAGTCAATGAATAATAATTTACCATATAAACCAAATATTTGGTTGGAGTATTCGAATGTAATAATTCTCCAGCTCAAGATAGGCCGCCATTACATTTTAACCACAACTCAAATAAACAAGAGTTAACATAAACTTGCAACGTTTTGCGACAATAGTGGACACTTCAAAATCTGCATGCCTGCCTTAAAGAGCTGCGAAAAATAAACAGAAATTAAAACTCACAGTTTGGTACTATGTTGGTGGACTATCCTCGCTGTCTTGTTTTAGTTGTGGCATTTTGAGAGGGGCTAGTGATAAGTGGCGGAAAAGTGTAGTCCTTTCTTTTGGAGGCGACTCAGTCTTTGCCAACTTTTCACACGAAACTGGCTCAAACTGGCAAGCCAGCACTGATAAACGCATGGTTTTCTAGCACAAGACGGCAGACCGCCACGCATCGGTTTTCAACTGGGGATTTAGCGCAGGGCGGAGCAGCGGAAAGCCAGCACTTCTTGAGCACACAGCGTACTTGATTTCAGCGAATTGTTACTTGACGATAAGGCAAATTTCGCATAGGATATGCGATGGGAACTCTATTGAAAAAAAATCAGAAGAGACTGCTGTTAGTAATGCTCAACTACAATTAAAGTAACAGATATGGCAATGAAACTGATGGCCAACCGGGAGTTCGCACAAACACTAATGTAAATAGGAGTGAACGTGCTGAACCAAAATCGAAATTTAAAGGATACAAAGCGTACGAGATGGAAAACTTTTAAGGTTTAGAAAATAGTTCAATTTCGCAACAAAATTTAAAGTCTTACCTTGAACGCTTTGGCTTTCTTGACTTGGTATTTTAAAACAAATATGAATCGACGGGTGTCAAAGTGCCCTGGACGTATTTGCGGACAGTGATGATAATTTCTTCCAGCACTTTACGCTAACGTCTGTGTTTAGAATCACGAATAAACCTACAAAACTGGCTTTTCATGGCCCGTGATCAGGGCTTAACGCCGCTGATTGGTTGTTTTGCATTGCATTTTTCTCGCACGAAGAATTTTACATTGGAATGTTTCACGATGGCACGGACCTCTCATTCACAAATGCAGTGCTAATGAGCATACTGAGGAAGGAGAGTAACTCCGAAAACGTTTTATGTAACAAAATTTTTTAACAAATTTTACAAGTTTTAAACAATTTTAAAATTTTTAGGCCTGAATGGCACAAAAAAACCCCAAAACATGTTATCATATACGGCCTACAGAGATGTTTTAAACCTTGTGCATGAGGTACAGGAATATTCAACAGCAAACTAAATAAAATCATGTAAATATATGTACAAGATTAACTTTAGAAATATTAAAAAGAAAAACTAACGCAGATAAATTACGACGTGTTGATGACATCTGGCCATCATTATCAAGTGAGCCTGGAAATTTGCATACGGTAAAATTTGCATACGTAAGGTTGAAGAAAGCAAAACAAAGGAGTACTCTAGATAATGTTAATATAACTGTTCTTACAAAAATGTTATAAAATCGGATGCTGCGTTAGTGTTTCTATAGAGGCTTTGCATGATCATGTGACTGAGGAACAGACCTCAAAATATTTGACATTTTGACACTATTGCAGTATTTCTTTGAAGAGACTGCTGTGGGAAACTCATTTTTAGCAACTGCAAGCTGAAAATAATTTTTGCTTGGATTTGATGAGTTATGCAAAACACGCACCTACTAATTTGCATACTTGTGATTTTGGTTCATAATTTGTAAAGTAATAGCAAATTTCATAATTTTTATTTTCTAAAATGTCAAAAACTAAAAGGTTTATCAAAAAAGAGCCTTAAAATGACTTGTTGGTTTTGCACACTCTAAAAATCTATTTTGTTTTTACAGGTGGCCATGACAGTAGGCAGCCTTCTGCCCACTGTCATGGCCGCCTCATATTTCATCCTAAAATATCTTGCAAAATTGTTAAATTTTTTATCTTTTAAACACAAACTCTCTAAAAGCACATTAAGTTGAGCAACCTTTTTGATTCAGATCACCAATTTTTAAGTTTCCCAGAAAATTATGACAGCAAAACCAAATTATGCAAATGAGATCCTAAGTTTTTTGCATATCTCATCAAATCCAAACAAACATTACTTTCAGCATGCAGTTGCCTAAAACCAGGCCAGGGTAGCAATATCTTGAAAGATATACTGGTCAAAAGCAGAAGTATGGTCGAAAAGTTATACATTTTAAGAAGTGTTCCAGAGTCACGTGATCATGCAAAGCCTCTATAGAAACAGTTTGATGAATATTTTAAGTTTAACACCGTGAATGCAGACGAAAACTGACGTTTCGGACTGTAGTCCTTCGTCGGAGTGGAGCCAAACTATTCTCACAAAAGGAAATTTAAATAAATACTTTAGCGCGTATTGAATCGGACTGGATATTAAGCTTCAGACTGTTCTTAATAAGAAGTATTTCATTTATCAAACAATCCATCTTCCTTGACACTTCTTTAGAAATGTAAAATTCGTTGTTTAAGAACAATAGACAACTCCTTTGTTTTGTTTCCATCAACCTTACTGTACGCAAATTTTAACTTCACTATAGGTAAATTTCCAAGCTATAAGCTAACTTGACAATGATGGCAAGACGTCATCAACACGTCGTAATTTATCTGCTTTAGTTTTTCTTATAAGTAAATGTATATACACTAAATATAAGAGTTACCGCAGTTGTTTCAATCTGTAGCACTTGGCGAGGGCTTTGTTCAGCGACTCAGAGGCTCCGTGGTAACACAGACCGCTCAAATGTGCAAGAGACAGAAATTCAAGTTCTAGGCAGTTGTGAGTGATTTCCACAAGGAAATCCAAATTACGTCCTGGTGTTTCTACACCTAACGATGAAATGATATAGTACAATACTCTTTGGTGCCAAATAAACGAGATATTCAAAATAAACAGGGTTTAAGGGTAGCTAGAAAATATTTGAAAACCTAATAAGCGGGGGGAGGGGGAGGGGGGTCTTAAATATGGATATATTCGGTACATCGCTTGCTTCACTAATTATTAATTGCAGGTATACAGTATACAACGCTTCGATTAATTTTGGGTATATTGGAATGAATTTCGAGTATTTTTGCGAGTTTTTTTGGCATACTGGTATACCCCCACTCCCCCCCCCCCCCGGCCAATCATGTGTAGTGGTTAGCACTCCTGACTAGTAAACAGGGAGACGCGGGTTTCAGTCCCGCTTGGGGCATATAATAATATTTTCGGACGAGAGTATCTATTTATTTAACTGTATTGAACAGCTGCAACCTACCAGCCAGTGTGAGTCTTTTTAGTTGTCTCCAGCTGCTTATCGCTGCAAGACAGCTGTCTTCAATAAGCTGAGGGCAGTTAATGTGATGTCTGCTGCTAAAACCATTTTAATTTATTAGTTTATCAGTTTTTAAACACTCAAGATAAATGTATTAAAATCTAAATTGGAAAACTCCAAGCAGTTATTACCTCCACCTCCAAACAGTCACTACTTCCATCTCCAGTGGCTACCTTCATCACCTTCTGTGGTTACCTCCACTTCCAGTGGCTACCTCCACCTTCAGTGAATACCTCCATTTCTGGTAACTACCTTCATCTCCACTGACTACTTTACCTCCAGTGACTACCTCCACCTCCAGTGAATACCTCTATCTCTTGTGACTACCTCCATCTTCAGTGGCTACCTCCATCTCCAGCGACTACCTCCATCTCCAGCGACTACCTCCATCTACAGAGCTTACCTCCATCTCCAGTGCTTACCCCCACCTCCAGTGACTACCTCTACTTCCAGAGGCTACCTCTACCATCTCTAGTGACAACCTCCATCTCCAGAGCTTACCTCCATCTCCAGTGCTTACCCCCACCTCCAGTGACTACCTCTACCTCCAAAGGCTACCTCTACCATCTCTAGTGACAACCTCCATCTCCAGAGTTTACCTCCATCTCCAGTGCTTACCCCCACCTCCAGTGGCTACCTCTAACATCTCTAGTGACTACCTCCATCTACAGAGTTTACCTCCATCTCCAGTGCTTATCCCCACCTCCAGTGGCTACCTCCATCTCTAGTGACTACCTCCATCTACAGAGCTTACCTCCATCTCCAGTGCTTATCCCCACCTCCAGTGACTACCTCCATCTCCAGTGGCTACCTCTACCATCTCTAGTGACTACCTCCATCTCCAGTGCTTACCTCCATCCTCTACCTCCAGTGGCTACATGTACCTCCAGAGGCTACCTCTACCTCCAGTGAATACCTCAGTCTCTTGTGACTACCTCCATGTTCAGTGGCTACCTTCACCATCTCTAGTGGCTACCTCCATCTCCACCAGTACTTACCTCCACTTCCAGTGAATATTTCCACCTCTACTGGCTATTTCCACCTCCGGAGCTTGCCTTCATTTCCAGTGCTTACCTTCACCTCCAGCGGCTACCTCAATCTCTAGTGACTACCTCCATCTTCAGTGGCTACCTCCACCATCTCTAGTGACTACCTCCATCTCCAGTGACTTTTTCCATCTCCAGTACTTACCTCCACTTCCAGTGAATACATCTACCTTAAGTGGCTATCTCCACCTCCAGTCACTATCTCATCTCTCTGGGGTGTCCCTACCCCAAACCCCCTACTTCCAACTCACACAGTCACTTCCCTATTTCAACAAACACTTAAGCACACTTGAAAACATACTATTTAATATATACTAATCTATAAATTAAGCTAAGTTTCATGATTGAGAACTCAACACTGAATAGATTTTTGAAATATTGAAACTTTTTCTTAGAAATGCACTGGTACTTGCCTGGTAGATTCTATAAATTGCGCCTTTGTGTAACATTTGGCCAGTGGTGAGCGAGTTTTTAGGTCCATCAGTTCAAACTCTTTCATGGCTTTTTGACACTTACTGAAACTTTTCAGTGTATTACCTAAATTTTGCAACGAAATTATACGATCCTTTAGTCTAGGCTCTTTAAACAAAATAATTTCTGAGCTGACAAAAAAATCAAAAATCTCCCAAATTCACTATAAATTTGAACTTGTCAAATATTACATTACAAAACTAACTGAATGTTAGCATGCCTAATTATTTGATTAAAACACGTTTATTATTCTTTTTAAAACAAATGTAGCCTGAACAACTGGTATTTCTTATGTAGTATATATTTTGTTTAAGGAAGCATCCTCTCGCCATTTCTCTTCGTTCTTGCAATGACCGATTAAAATGACAAACAAGCGAAGGACAGAGCAGGGGTGTTCAATGGACGCTTACCTCATCACTTGAAGAACCAGACTTTGCTGATGATATCAGTTTGCTATCAAGTCGTCATTATAACATTCAAGACAAATCAGATAGACTTATAATACTTGCATCACAACTCGGAGAGAACATCCAAGTGAAGCAAACAAAGATCATGAAAATAAACAACAACAACTCAGACAGAATCATCAGTAATAACAAACAGATTGAGGAAGTAGAGGAATTTACATAAAGTCAGTACTGATGGAGATATAGTGGCAAGGACGTACAAGCAAGACTATTATAAACCAAGGCAAACCAACCCTTTGGCAACCTAAATGCAGTCTGGATATCAAAATAACTCAGAGTGAAAACCAAGATCAGAATTTTTAAAAGCAATGTTCTAAGTTTGTTACTTTACGGATTGGAATGTTGGAAGATGACGAAAGAAATCTGCAAGAAACTAGACACATTCCAAACGAAATGTCTACGACGCATCAGGAGAATTTCTTGACCAGAGAAGATCAGAAATGAAGATCTTCTCAAGAGCTGTAACATGGAACCAATTTCTGTGTGTGTCAAGAGAAAAAGCTTTAGATGGCTGGGCCATGAGAATGCTGAACAACAGTCTGGCAAGAGTGGCACTAAGGTGGACTCCACAGGGGAAGTGCAAAAGGGGTAAGCCAAAAAAAAACATGGTGGAGTTTTGTCAAGGCAGAACAGAAAGATGTGGGATTGACTTGGGAGTCAGCTAGTAAACAGTCAAAGGACTGGTGGAAATGGAGATCCCTCAGTGGTGGAGGCCCAATGTGCCACCTAGGCACCAGAGGATGAGAGAGAGAGAAAAAAAATATTTTGTTTGGTTGAGGGAGTAATGAAGTAAGAAAAAATTAAGGAAGAGATCTCCTTCAATCACTCCTAGTTTTTCTCTGTCAGTACGTATTGCATCATCGCATTGTATCATCATATTGTATTATTGTATTACAGCTGTATTACATCATTGTATTGTATCAATGTATTGTATTATGTAAATTTGTACGTTAATTTGTACTGTACTGTGTTGTACTGCATTACGTTGCATTGCATTAATATAAGCTAGTTAATAAACTAGCAGGCACAAACCTACACTAGCTCCTGGAGAACAGCAGGAAGGCAACGTCAGAGATGTTAGTTGTGAGATCAAGTTTGATAATGCAGTCATCAGAGGAGGTGCTGGATCTCCATGGCAACAGATACCTCCAAGGCTCAACTCCTTTAACATGGTGCATTTTTTGGCCAAATCCGTGATTCCATCAATCTACCAAAGTTCAATTTATGATAAATACATTGCAGGGCCCAGTTGTTCAAACATCGATTAGCTTAATCCTGGATTAGTGAAAAATTGAACAGCAGAATTTTGAGGGCCTGCTTGTGAAAGTTAATTTTTTTTCTTGACAGAGTTACTATGTATTAATAAACCTTTTGTCAGGTGAAGTTTGAGTTTAAAATATCGGCCATAATGCACTGAAACAAAATAGCCGGTTAAATTTTAACCCAGAATTAGTGCTAATCGGCTTTTGAACAACCAGACCCAGCGGTGAAAATACAGACTACAGTACAGTAGCTAACAATTTACTCCAGTTGCATATACCCAGTCTACAGGCCTGTAGGCCAGGACCTAGAGATTAGAAAACAATAGTGTACTGGCAACTTTAACATCAAGATAGCTCAAAGAAGTGAATGAGTGAGATATCAACATGAACACAAGATGATTAAATTCAAATCCACAAGCAAGCATGTAATATAATTCTGTTTATATAGATAGCAATGATTTATAATTATTAATTTTATTAATTAATGATAATAACATTAGAAATTCTTATCATTAATAATTATTAATATTCATAAAAAGTATTAATTATGAATTGATAATGAAATTAATAATTATTAATTTAAAAAGGTAAACATGTGTGATATGATGCTCGTAATTTCCTTTTAGCTGGGTCTGAATAAGTCCTGACAACTGTGATATCCTCACCTTTGAAAAATAAAAATAGTATCTTCACTGCGTGCGATTAATATATGATTTTTAAGTAAAAGGAGAAATCCTGGCATTTCATCAGTATCTATATAATAAATCTGTAATACTTACTGGCTCCAAGCAGTTTACACAGCCATAAAGGTTTATAGAAACAATGGCAGGAGATGTATCAGAAAGAACTTTTAAAAAGGTGCCAGTGACTTTACATGAGAATGACAAGTTTATATATCGCAGACGTTTCAACAGTGTAGTTGGACTCATTGCATATAATATCACTACAGAAGTTGCTGTATTACCAGTGAAATCTGCCTCGGTTAAATCCGAAAGTCCCTTAATACCTTCACTCGACAATGTGAGAATCCAGTTCAGTACACCAACAGGATAAGTGAAGCTTGTTATATAAAGAGATTCTAAAGATCTGTTGAGCAAGGACTGTTTAGTCCAATTCTCCACTATGTCTAAGAAACTTGGAATATTTTCAAATGGTGCCTGGCCTTGCTTTACCTGAAAGTCAAAATCTCTATTTTCAGAGCTAAGCTTTACATGTAACCTTGAAATATTAACTAGCTCAACCAAAGTCCGGCTTAATGTGACACAGAATCGTTCAACTTGTATAATTTTAAGTCTTTTGAGGTTAAATAGAAATGGTCTCCAACTTGCAAGAAAGATGTCAATTTTTTCAAGGGCTGGAACCGATGAGGTGGGGAGTCTCAGAAATAAACTCTTTAACTTGCCAAGCTGTGGTAAGTACACAACCTTGCTGCCGTCCACAATTTGGGATAAAAACTCATGAGGAACTGACCAACATAAGTGTAGCAGGTGTTTGCAGTTTTGCAAGACAATTTGTACAGCTTGAACTGGAAACTTGCAGCCCAAAATATTTAAATAGTTTAAAGCTTTACAACCTGGGACGATTCGCACCAATGACCACTGATCAAGTTGATAACAGTCTTCCAGATTGAGTTGCTCCAGACATCCAGAGAACCTCACAATGTAGCTTATTATGTATTTTGAGTTTAGATGCCAACATCCACCAAAGTTTGCATTTCTGGGAAGTAAAATAAAAAAGAACAAGACCAAGCTTAATTCAGTCTTTGTATTTCTATCTACTTGAGTTAATTATTTTGTTCTCAAACTTAAGTTCATAGCTTTCAACAAAACAAATTTAATTCAGCTCCCCCCTCCCCCTACCAAAATGTCTGACTTCCAAATGAATACAGTAAATTAATGATCTTTATCATTGCTTGACTGAACATGGCATTGAGTGTGCACATCAGGAATAACTTAAGAGTTTTGAACACAAGATCGACATCTTTAAGGGTGGTAAAAATCACAAGCAATCACATGGACACCATATTTAAACTTACCATTGTTTCCAAACTTGTTTTATCCAATCATTGCTCTTTATAAATAGCCAAAATAGTATGCATGCTGTAATTGGTTAAATAACTGTGATTTATTATGCCAGTAAAACAGCTAGAAAGCAAAAGATTAGTTTATAAAAGCAATAAAACATACTTTTCTCTAAGTTTACTGGCATAAAAACCATTTGGGATGTCAGTGAGAACCCTTATCTTCAGCTCGGCCATTTAAAAGCTTTTTTCGTATTCTCTCAGCATCCAGCTGCATGGTTTATTATTATTATTATTATTATCATTATTATGCCCAGTAAACCCATAGAAAAGTAAGTTTTATTAATTAAATAAACCATGAACATTCCATTGTCAAAGCACACCAACGATGATGATGATGACAATGATGATGACAATGAGGATGACGATGATGATGGTGATGGTAGTACTGATGGTGGAAATAATAATGAAATTTATCTGTATCAATGATATGCCTGTAGGAAGGAGGTTAGACATTAAATGGGAAATGACATTTTACTGAAAATCTTTGTCTAAATTTCAAGTCAGAAAACATAAAAATTGTGGAATTGTCAAAATATTTCACAATAAAGGACTGGCTGACAACTCCACTTAAGGATAGCTTGGTGTGCTGGGGATTGTGAAGGGGGGTGGGATACTTTAGAGTGAAATGGATAGGGATGATTGTCAGGAAATGTGAAAAATGCCTTAAAATAATATGTCAGAGCGTGAAAATTTTTGACCCTAAAACATACCCTATGGCATAATTTTGAAAAAAGGAAGAAAGAAACCAAACAAAAACCTTGCTCGTTTTGTTTTTTAACCCCTAAAATTCCAAAAAAACCTTGATTTTCCTTTGAAAACCCCTAAAATATACCAAATTACCGATTTTGGCCCTTATATATATATAGCGAGCGCTCCTATCAAACCAATATAAGGAGTAACTCCCCCGCGAGTCAAATTCAGTCGGCCAAGCAGAAATGTAGTATCAACCAGCACACTGACCTATGTAAAGTCGGATCTGTTGCGATTCTGTTGAGCTGCCTATTCACACACGCCACTGCCAGCAGATCACGACATCCTACAAAACTCAGTAAGAAATGTACCAACTCGTCCGGAAGACTCTCCATTTATGTCACAGGAGTTGGAAATTTTTAACAGCTCCGAAATTTCTGAATATAAACAGCTTTGCTGCTTCTGTCAGCAGCCGCAGGTTAGCAACACTTAAGATTTTACAAAGATACACCACTTTTATCATTACACATGCACGAGACAACCATGCGAACCCTAAAATATTTCAACAGAAGCTATATCCATCCATGTCTTACTTCCACTTTCTCGCCATGACCGTGGCGTGAAAACAGTTGTTTGCAAAGAGACTGGGGGGCATTAGCACATGCATAACGTCATTAGGAAATAAATACAGCTTGCTCGGCGACGAAAGCTAAAAAGTTTTTTAAAAAATGCTTAGCTATAGTGTTTAAATAGAAATTGTATTATTCCTGTTATTATAAGATTTCACAATTTGTTCGCCCTCGATTCGTTTTTTTTTGCAGTGTTTAGTGTGGAGAGTTCAAGCGTCTAACGATATGTTATTCACACGCCTAATACGTTGTTTGCATCGAAATCTGATGGAAGTGTGCACGAATTTTGGCGCATGTCAAAAGCCACTTTGAGTCTGTTGGCAAGAAAAAACAGGGCAATGCACGTAGCTCCTCGAACGTACTTCTAATCTCTGATTACTTGTAGTCTGTAGCTAAGTCATGGCTTCACTAATTTGAGTCGAGTATCTCACCCTAGTTCTTGTTACGAGATTCCAGTAAACTTCACGTTTATTGCTGTCGGCATTTCAACTTTCTTCTTTTATTTTTCGAAACCGCCTCGGCGGATTATCACTTTTGTCGCCGCACGCAGCAGTAGCGGTACAAAGTGATAATGAGTAAAAGCAGTTTATAAAAATAGAATTTATATCAGTCAAGCCTTAAATTTTTTTTACATTACCATATCTACAAGGAGGTGGTCGTTCGTTTTTCCGAGAGCATTGAACATTCAATCCAACACATTTACGTGTTCACTCAGAAGTTCGCTTTTTATATGGACAGGAGCAAAATAAAACAGCCAATATTTAGTTACAAAATGGATCTGAGCTGAGCAATGTTCTGGGTTGTGTTTTACCAGTCATAACCAGGAGAATGAAGTAGGAAAAGCCCTCATCACAGCAATAGATGAGTGTTTTTAGGCCCAGTTCAAACGTCAATTTTCAGATGTGTCAAATCTAATACAAATGTGGAAGACCAATAGCGTTTACTCATTTGTATTGGGAATGAGACAGGTACAGTTCGACGTCTGAACGTGTCATCCCGTGAAACTAAATTGTTTGCATGTAAACTCTACGTCTTCTTATTGGATGACTAGAAAAGTGACTGTCAAATTTCCCTTGAATTGAAAGCTACAAATAACCTCGTCTACAGGTAAAACAGGTAGCGTGAAAAAATGTAAAATAGCACAAGTGGATAAAAACAAAACATTCCGTTTTTCCTATGCTTATTTTATGCATATTTCATGCTAACACTGCACAGTTTGTTCGACACAATAAAATAAACGCTTGGGTTTGTTTCATGCTCATTCTCATTCATATCTGTTCTCACCTCATCCTGTTTCATTTTATGCTTACTACGCCTGTGTGAACTAGGATATATCAAAGAAGGGTTTTTGTAGTAGCAAAAACATAACAAGTACAGCAAAAATTAAAAGTAATTCAGCAATTTGAGTTAGGAAAGCGAAAACAAAACAGAGTGTGCACATCATGACACCATCTTACCAATTATACGCCATTCTGTACCCAGAGTAGGGAAAATTTTCCGCCAAAATGAAGCACTTAGAAATTTTGTTTTCTTCAATATTTTATGGGCTAAAAGACAAGTTTGTTACTGCTGTCTCTATGAATCAATCACATCCCAATAATTCTAACCATTAATACACCTTCTGTACCCAAAGGCGGGAAAATTTCCCGCCAAAATGAAGCACGTAGAAATCTTGTCTTTCCTTTTTAAATAATTTATTAGCTAAAAGACAAGTTTGTTGTTGCTGTCTCTATGAACCAATTGCTAATACATCTAACCATTAATACGCCCTTCTGTATCAAAAGGCAGGAAACTTTCCCGCCAAAATAAAGCACGTACAAATTTTGTCGTTCTATCAATATTTTACCGTTGATTGCGTCTACCCGCGAACGCGCGAGACAAAACAGGTTCTGCTGGCCAATCAAAGTTGAAACCTTTGACAATCCGGCAAACTCGAAAATTTAACCAAAATGTCTGGAACGTTTTGGTGCCAGTTACGCAAATAATCGTAAAATTGTAAAAGATCACGGTCGATATCGGACAAACATTCCTCTACTGATTTCCCATCATCCATCATTCAAACTTCACGATTTGTTTCCCATGAGCAAAGTGGCGCCAAAACGTTCCAGACATGTTCGGTTAAACTTTTAAGTTTGATTGTCAAAGCTTTGAACTTTGATTGGCCGGTGGAACATGTTTTTGTCACGCGCGTTCACGGGTAGATGCAATCGACGGTATTTGGCTAAAAGAAAAGTTTGGTGCTGCTTTCTTCACAAATCAATTACTAAAACAGCACAGTAAAGGTGTTTCAAATTGAAGACAAGAAATTAACTTTATTAACAGAGAATAGAATGTACTCTGCAAGCATATCATAAAGTCCCTATCCCATTAAGTACCCACAAACGAAATATTCATATTTGCTATAAAGGCTACTATAACAATCAATTTCATGATCAAGTTACTATTTTTCTATGCTAAACACATCTATTCTTCTTTGCAGCTGTAATCAATCTCGCTCCCGCCAGACACTAAGGCACCTGCTCACCCAAGCAAAACGTTGCTCTTTTTTGTTTTGGGTAGCCAATAAAAATACGATTACTGCTAACAATTTTAAAAGGCCCTTTCAAACGAATCAAACACGGTAGTTAAACATTATCCAACAATAATGGACGCAACCTGTTTGATCGTTTGAACAGTACCATCAAACACGTTGGACGGTTTTGAACGATGTTGGATGAAGTTTCACTTGGAGTGACCAAATCATCCGTCCAGGTACCCAAATCCAGCATCGTTGGATGATGTTGGATTCGTTTCAACACTCCAGCATTCAGCACAATTCAACACTGATCAAAAACCGTCCAACATAACCCAACAATATTGGATACTGTTTGACCAACATGTTCGATCCGTTTCGACGGACCTTTAGGTGTTCAAACAAGCAACGTCTAATAACAAGTTTCCAAATATGGAAGACTTTCTATGATAGGTCAGTTTGGGGAAAGGAAAGTTTTGCTTGGGCAAGCAGCAGTTCGTTACTGGCAGGGATAGATATTAACAACTTCAGACTGGGATTGTACAGCATTTTGAAAGCGAAATTCCAGACGTTTTCTAAACTTTTACCCCAACTTTCCAGATTCAAAATATAGGCCTACTAGTTTCTGATAAAAGTTTTACAAAGAGCTGTTTCTATAATCTGTGTTCTAATATTGAAAGTTTATATATACGTTACAGTTGATCCATTTGGATCGTAGAGCATCCAGATCTGTGACGAATTACTTCAGTTGAAATCAATGGCTATGTTTTTCCCTAAAAGTCAAGCCGAGAAAATCGAGATTTTTCCAGACAATTCCTCTATTTTCCAGCCTTTTGTTATATTTCCAAACTTTTTCCAAACTAATGCTGTCCTTAACTAAAATTCAGGAATAATTCTTAATCTTATACTTGCCACAGCTGTTACTCTAACTCTTTAAGCCCCAAACATGACAAATGACGTGTTCGTGAAGTCTTCCAACTGAACTCCATACTTTCTATAAAATTTGAATGGGAGAGAATTTGGATTTTCAACTCCCAGAGCTTATTTTACTTGATCAAAGCCTTATTTCTTATTACCTGTTATATTATTTAGTTTGAGTTATGTAGGGAGAAGTTAGATGTTGAAAAATTGCCTGGGGCTGAAAGGGTTAACTAAACTTTTGGAATAATTTTTCATGCGCAATTATCGTTTTCCCCTCTAGTTACATTTGTATCAATTTTATACAATACTATATTACACCCAAACAAAGGCCAACGCTGAATTCTCAGTTCTGTATAAACCCTCTTCAGACAAAATCTCCGGTAATAAAACCCCTGTTTAGTTGCTTGAAGAATTAAATGTTGGTGAGCCGTGATCCTGGAAACAAAACAAAGTATATAAAGAAGTAAGAAAGAGCAACGGTTAACAGTGTTGTGTAATGCGCATAGAGCATTTTATGAATATGCGCATATATAAATCTATACTATTATTATTATTATTATCATTATTACCGTTATTATTACTATTACTATTATTATTAACTGGAAGAAGTAATTGCACCATTTTGAATCATTTATGTTCAAATAGCACAGCTGATTTTAACTGAATCAACCACAAGGTTAGTATTGTATTGTATACTGTAAGTTTTAATCATTACGTCATTATCAAAGTTTAAACTCAACTGTAAATTCACCAATAAATAGGCTTCTTCAGACTTAGCGCGTACAGACTTCTTTTCCATATAAGGAAACTTCCCTGTCCCCGTATAGAAAACTTGCCTGTCCCGGAACTAAGTAAGTTGGCGGCAGTTGGCGATTTGACTGTATGCGAGCTCAATTTAAAAAAAATTGTCACATAATATCAAATCTGATGTGTTGGTTGGCCAATACTGAGACAACGCCCATTTATTTTCTATCCTGGCGATTTTTTGGTTGAATTTAAACTTTGATAATGACGCAACGATGAAAACTTACTGACCGCGGCTAATGCACGAAGAAATGGCTTGGGAGTCAGTTTACCAAGATTTGACAGTTAAAATTCCGTAATACAACGCTGACTTTAAAACAGGATTAATACGGCGTGAAATTAAAACATGATGGAGTTCGATAGTAAAGGAAACAGCCGATACAGTGATAAAGGTTAGAACAATTTATTTGAACGTAATGAACGTATCCTGTCGCCAGTGCTCAGAGTGAGACAGTTACTTTTAGAAAACCGTTGTGAAATTACTATTGCCCAAATCAAAAGAAAAATGCCAATTTTAATGGTTATCTGCAAGATAAATAACCAAATGAATTATTTTGCGAAATTATTCAGCTTTCATGTAAAGTTTTTCATGACCTTAATAAAAAAAATTCCCAGGCTCTTCTTGCGGTTCCTGGGCTCCGAAAAACTTGCAGGGTTTTTCCTGGGTTTTCAGGCCTCGTACGAGCCATGTAACTAATCAAATTTTAAAATCGAGAAAAGGCAAAACAACTTGGCAACCATTTTGATCTTGAGAGGGATATTTGCTCATTTGCTCAGAAAAACCCCCCGAAAACTTTAAGTCCCCATCGGGGATCAAACCCATGACCCTCTGATCACCGGTACAGGAAGTCACGTGGAGAACCGGTCACTTAACTTGGTTCTTATATATGGAACTTAATATCTCTGTACGTTTCTGAGAAGTTAATAAATGACGTGTAATGTAATGTTTATCTTGTGTTTAAACATGAAAGTAAGCAAAAACTATGAATGAAACTAATGTAATTAGTATAGGAAATTACACCGTTCGAGAAGAATTAATGAAAAATACCGCGCGTATTTGATGAAATTGATTTAATACCACG
>JAOCNB020282953.1:0-35354 GCA_026546465.2 Palythoa caribaeorum
TAAGGCATATTTCGCCGTTAATTAACGGCTAAACCATTGCTCAGTATATATGGACCTAAGGCATATTTCGCCGTTAACTAACGGCTAAACCATTGTTCAGTATATATACTCCTAAGGCATATTTCGCCGGTGTCTTGGACAATAAATAGATGGTACTTTGTATTTATACATGGTGTCTTGGACAATATTGAGAGTGACTTTCATTTCTGGACATGGTGTCTCGGACAATAAACAGATCGGCGGTTACTTTTATTTTCGGACGTGGCGTCTTGGACAATAAATAGATGGTACTTTTGCAATTGTACATGGTGTCTTGGACAATATTGAAAGTGATTTTCGTTTTTGAACATGGTGTCTTGGACAATAAAAGATCGATGGTTACTTTTGTTTTCGGGCATGGTGTCTTGGAAAATAAATAGATGGTAACTTTCGTTTTTGGATATGGTGTCTTGGACAATAAATAGATGGACTTTTGTCTTGCAACATACTGTAAATAAGTGAAAAAGTCTATTTCGGTAGCTCAATATTGCTTAACATTTGTTGACCTTTTTCAGTGTGTTTATGGATTAGTTAACCAGTCTTACATCGGGACTGTTGATCGATGGAATCCAATCTTCGTCTTTCTCGAATTTTACTAAATAGCCTGTGTTTTTATTGTAGGCGATAATGGTGCCCCTGCACCAACCTAGATATTTCATCTCACCATCTACTTCCTCTTGATATTCTACTTCTACAACTGTGTTAATGAGAGCTCTTCCGGTTCTACGTTTAGTACGTTGTGTGAATTTAACTTTTATCTGGTGGTGTTTGTTCTGCATCAACTTCTAGCGTGGTTTTCACTAAATTCAATCTTTTTCATTATCTGCTAATGTTTCCATTCGCTGCCTGACTTTTGTTAGAATAAGTTATCTTTATATTCCTTTCTTTTGCAACAATTTTAACTGCATGTAATCTGTCTTCCAGATAAAGATTTTTGAGTAAAATAGATATATTGCTGCAACCTTCTTTAATTGATTCCAGATTCAACGATTCAACAGGGTTGTTGGTACTCAAGGTTGTGTCCCAATCATCACCCACCCTTTCGGTAAAAACTTTGCAAAACATTCTGAGAATATGTTCTCTCCTCCACCATTTTACCCAGTGTTCAGCTTTGCGCCAATTGAGGTTCTCCATGGAAGCACCTGTCTCTTGAAAACTGGTTGGCATGATATCGTTTGCTCTTGAAACTGGTTTGTTTCCATTCAAAATATCAAAGCAAAGGTGAACTTTTTCCTTATCTTTCAAATGTTGAATTTTAAAAGCCAGTGATCTAAAAGCTTCTCGTTCTTCTACTGTGGATGTAACAATGTCACTTACCTGATTAACCGATTGCTTCCAGTGGAAACTACAGCCTCTAATTAAACGTTGCGCTAGTGTGGAACCTTAACTCTTGACAAAACCATTGTACTCAGCCTGATCAAAGTCCACCATTATTTGTCGTAGATTATCACCGTTTTTGAAGTTTGGAAACTGTCTTGTGACATGCTGAAACACCTCGGAGATTGCTATTCCATAAGCCTCACCATCTTGTCTGCTACATAAAACTCTTGCAACAGCATTATACTCGAGAGTAATTTCATTAAGAGAAACTATTCAGAAGATAAGGAAAATGTGTATTTCCGGTGTATGTAATGTCAACAAACAAATCCTTTGCATTTCTAAACAATTCAGCTTGGTATGGCGCCATAAAAAACGCAAAGCTTCTTAGAGGCGAGAGCACATATTCTTTCCCATCCATTTGATATTTTCCCATTTTTTTATTCACTTCTTCTGTGAAGTCTTTATCGTCTGGGTCTTGGAGACTTTCGTGTTGTTTTCTGAACTCTTTAAACTCCAAAAGCTGTATTATTGGTTGAAGTTCTGGGGGCACTTTGCTGTTCTTGGACATTGCAGATTTTCGCTCCCTTCTGATTCTGCTGGCATTGGATGCAGCTGGAGATCGCTCTGCCGGAATAAAACCAAGGCCTTGACCTTTTTGTAGTTCTTTGGTAGTTAGACAAGTGTCTTTTTTTACTGCATCTTGTATTGCGTCTTTTACTGCCTGCGAAATAACGTGAGGTGCAGGCTTATTGTGATTATGTTCCTCATCTGGCAGAGAACCGATCCACCTTCGTCCATCATTGATATCTTCGGGCCATATATAAACGAAGCTGACAGGACAGTTTCCAGATGATATCAGGGAATGATCACGGGAATGCTCTTTACATTTATTAATTCGTTGCCTGTTGCTGACAGTGAAAGAACATCCATCCATCCCACATGTTTTCACACCTTCGCAAAATGCTTGTCTGACGTGGACCCTCTCCTTCTTTCCACCAATGATGACTTCAACCAATTGCGTCAAAGTGTTTCGTTTTGTCAACTGGCAGTCGTCCCATAAATAATGAAGATCCAAATTCAGTGGTATTGTAGATGTTCTCACAATAACCCAATTTTTTTTCTTTAGAAAATCCAGGGTACTCAAAGTCTTGTTTACCCTCAATTTTAAACCATCTGTTTTTGTCTTTCAAAATGTCACGAAGCTTTGGTAGATGGTGCTTTTGCCTACCAGTTGGTGTTGTTTCATTGGGCTTTCTTATGAGTCGACTAGCTTTTTTCAAGACAGCTTTGGGGTCCAAAATGAATATGCCTCTTGGATTTTTCAAAAAATTGCTCACCTGCTTTAGACAATTCATACGTTCTAGATGCAATTCCGAAATGCAAACCATTATTGTTAAATTGACTTATTTTAAAATGTATGTCGATTAAGTTTAAATGAATCAATTGGCGGAGGTGTGTGGACCACCATTCCCTGCAGACTTTCATATCCCCGATGCTCTTCCCTTTTCCGTATGTCTCTGATGCTTCGATATCGTCTTGCATCTCTTGTTTGGCAAGCCAATCCCTCTTACTGCCCATAACCCATGCAATTAGCTTTTCTTCGTTTATCTGTTTTAGTGTCGATTAGGGTAAAGGCAGAATCCTTGACATTGAAATTTCTTTCCTCCTTGATGTCACAACTTGAACAGCAATCCCCGGTCGATGCTTGCTCAATGACATCAGTATCTTCAAAGTGTTCCAGTAGACCCTTTTCGGAGACATGTGCCTGCTTTCAAGCCGTAAACCTACTTCCAGCATTTTTGGTACTCGTTATTCAGCACATCAATTTCTTGGGATGAATACAATTTTCTCCAATATATAAGCCGTTGGTCATCAATGTATTCATTGACCAAAAGAACACCATCTGAATTTTCAATGTTTGCATGCAGCCTATTCATAACACAAGGTTTATGTGCGGGCTGTGAGTCCCCACTTCATACGACTCTGTCGCAACTAGTACCTGAAAGGCTTTTGATCGAAATTGGCTGTCAATCTCTTTTTTTCTTTCTGTGGAAAGGCTTCCGTGGTATGCCTTAGTGTCATCTAAACCTTCCCTTTTGAGGCTTTCTACCAACAGGTCCACATCTTTCTTGAAATCCATGTACACTATTGCGTAGTCATCATCAATTACTTTTGCTAGCCGGCTCGCGACCTTTTTCCACATGTCTTTACCAGATTTTTTTTGAACATTTTCGTATTTTTCATTGTTGATTTATATATTTTTCTTATTGATGCTGCCTTTTATCAGCAAGGGTTTCCTCAAGTAATTACTGCAGAGATCTTCTAACTGCTTATCACCCAAGGTTGCCGTTAGAGCCATTATAGGTATTTCCTCAAAATCCTCTTTCAAGGTCGTCAAGGTGTCGTAGCTTGAACGGAAGTTACAGCTTCTGTCGAACATTTTATGTACTTCATCAAGCACAATCAATTTCAAGCAATCCTTCATATCTAAAAGTTCGTTTTTGAGTTTCTGGGCGAAGTACTCTAGTCTGATCACACTTCTTATGGAGGAGGCACTTTGTGAGGGTCCAACCGCTAAGGTGTTAATCTTATTAACTTTTAAATGTTCTATCTGAGAGTTGATTAATGATAAAGTTGGACAAATTACCACAGTGGTTGTTTGCTTCTGTAGAAGAGCAGGCAATTGGTAACACAAGCTTTTCCCGCTGCCTGTGGGCTGAATAATTACGGTGTCCCTTCCAAGTTCCACTGCATTAATGGCATGCTCCTGAAAAGGTCTGAATTTTGAAAGTCCGAACCGTGTTAAATGTCCCTTCCAAATCAATTCTTGGATTTCATCTGGCTTGTTCAAGTGGTCGAAAAGAACCCAACTACATTCTGGCACTTTGTTCTCCCCGCAAAGCTTTGTGTCGACTTCATTCGATGCCTCGGCCTTGATACTGGGCTCCAACAACTCTTCGTCGGGCATTAGCTCATCTTCTGCCAAAAAAAAGATTTTGTCCCTTGAATTTTCATTTTTCATTGTTTTATCTGTTGATTCATTTCCGACGTGCCTACTTGCTGCCTTTCCTAGAGAAGCATTATACACAACTGTTAAATTCAGAGGTGAGTCCCCACCGTTTGAATTAATCAATCGTTTTTTAACCCAATTGGCTAGATTTTGGGTTGCACTTTTTAACACATCCGAAGAATATTGAGTGTATGCAATGATACCATTACCATTGCCACCTACTTTCTCCGATACACTGTGTGTGTCGACTATTGTAAGAGGATGAGGGTACATTCCAGCTTTGTTAGTTTTGGAGATCTTAAAACCGTCAGGCACAACGGAATGGACCAGATATTAAATTAAATCCAAAAGCGTCAATGGATAAGAAACTGATTCCTCATCATCATATACATAAGTCGAAGGTCTCGCATTAACAATTCCTTCGACTTCAACGAGCAGTGTTCTAAGTTCCGCGAAAGTCAAAGTTGAACGCCCTATGACTTTCTTCAAAGGTAGTTTAACGCTTCGGACTAGACTTTCCCAAAATCCACCCCACCATGGGGCTTTCTCGACAATAAAATTCCACTGAATTTGGTTGTCAATTGAATATCTCGGGAGGTTGCGTAATTTTGTGAATTTCAAAGATCTAAAAGTTTTAGCGTTATTAGAAATAACTGTAGCCGATAACCCTCTCCTCGCTGAAAATCTACCAAAAGCCAACAGAAAATCATCAGTTGTAAGGCCTGCAGTTCATTCAAGGTGTATCGCTCGTGTTGACGCACATGTAATAAGGCTGGGGTCGCACCTACGGAAAAGCAAAACTTTTCCAGTCGAAATTCCCTGCAAAGTTTCTCTTATCATATTCCCGGTCGAAACTTGTTTGCACCGGAACTGGTCGCACCTACAGTTGTAAATCAATTTGGAAAACTAAAATAAACAAAAACCTGTCAAGCCCTTTCTGTGATCGGATTTCGCAGTACTGGCACAGTGTAAACATGATTCAACAGCAAGAGGTTTTGATTTTTCTCGCTGTGTTTTTGCTAATAATTTCACAAATACAGATCCAACAGCTTTTTATTTTATATCAGTTTTTAATATGACGATCTGTTCGGCGAGGTCATCAGCGTCTATTACTTCTTTCTTACTTGCAATGCAGAAGGCGCCGACAACTCCGCAGACAGAGATGCGGTCCGTATTTTTGGACATGGCCACGGCCTGCAGAATCTTGGTTTGAAATAAATTACTACAACCGTGCAAACCCAGAGACCTACTTTCGCCAGTAGCTGCGAATGCATAGGGAAACTTTTGGCAAGCTGCTAGATCTTGTGAGAGACAAGCTCGAACGTCAGGACACAAGATTTAGAAATTGCATACCTGCAGAGAAAGTTTTGGCGATGGGACTGTATCGACTCGCACATGGAATTTCTTATGTAACCCTCGCAACGTCGTTAATTGTTGGAAAATCAACAGCGATTGAAGCAACACAAGATGTAGTGGAAGCTCTCTACGAAATAAGAAAAGATCATATACTCTTCCCTGAAACAGAGGAAGAGACTGCTGAATGTATTGCTACTTTCCGTGAGTTCTCCAAACTGCCCAATATAGTAGGAGCCATTGACAGCACTCATGTGCGAATAATTGCTCCCAAAAAGGACGCTCCGGATTATTTCAGTCGTTATTAGACTCACAACTTCCAAATACAAGCTGTGGTCGACGGACGAAAGTTATTTTTAGATTTTAAAGCAGGTTATCCTGGCAGTTTGCATGATTCAAGGGTTCTGAGGAAATGGAGTACGTATGAAAAAGCGGAACGGAAAGAAATATTAACAGAACCTGTGAAAGAAGTCGCCAGTGAATCTGTTGGGCCATATCTTGTGGGTGACAGTGCTTATCCACGAGGCCCTATCCCGAAGGAACCTGTAATAGGCTAGTGAAGAAATTTAACAGGGAACTATCTTCAGCCAGAGTGAGTGGATTACGCATTTGGGGTTCTCAAGAACCGGTGGCGTGTGCTTCTAAAGCGTTTTGACAGTAACATTAGTTTTTCAACAAATGTGCAATGGCATGTGCTGTTCTCCTTAATTTTTGCATTCGAGAAGGAGATGACTGGGATGGTGATGAGGAAGAATCGAACGACGATGACACAGGCAACAATAATGTACCTGGAAATGGAGACATAATAAGGGAAACTCTTTAATGAGACAATATACAACAGCTTAATTCACTATGTAGCCTGATTCAAGAGTCTACAATGGATTCTACTTTTGCATAAACTCGAACAAAAAGTAACCATGTATAAATATTATAAATGTATCATCTTTGTCCATAATGTCTTGTGATACAAGCGACTGAAAAGAACAAACTTAAACTGTTCTTGTTAATGCGGTATTTTGTGAAATGTACATCACCAGTTTAATACACGCAGGTAGATGTGCATGATGCTGAATTTCAAAATATATAAAACAAACCCGCGTGTTTAGTTCCTATTTCTTCAGATAATCTGTAATGGCAGCCAAAAAGCTGTTCATTGTGTCAAGCTGCTTTTTTTTGTAATTCGCTGAAATTGTTCATGAACTCCCTCGACTCAGCACTTTCGTCACGCATGTCAGTAACTATGCGCTTGAGGAGTTGTTTTTCTTCCTCTGAAGCGTCCGATTTGCGAGGACGCTTTCGCTGTTGTGGGGTCTTTCTCTCCTGGCGCTTTCTCTGGGATTTTTCTCTGTACTTGGGGCTTTTACAGCATCCTCGCTTTCATCATCTGAGGCTTCAGTCGATTTATTGACATCTTCTAGTTCTCTTTCCGCGCCACTGCTACCGACAACATGGCGAAAGGTCATACCATCCCGGCAGCCAAGAATCTCATTTATTTCTTCATAATACGAAATACTCTTACGATCACCTCCTGTTTGGTGAACGTTCCAATCATGCGCCTCCTTGTACTTGCCGATAAGGTATTGCATATTTCTTGAGCATTGCTCTTGATTCTTGTTGGCGCCAAGTCTTACATTCAACTCTGACAGCATTTCCTGCCAAGCCTTCCTTACGTCTTTGCTTTCAAGTTTAGGATACTTTTCTGCCCAGAGCTGTACTAAAAGTTCTCCTGTTCGTCAGTCCACTTGTTGTATGAACGCTGTTTCTTTGGTAAAGTGGATGGTTCTTGTGGTGTGGGGGATATCGATGATGGTGGCGAGTAGCTGCTTGTACTAGACGAATGTGAGGGAGAAACAGCTCCTTCAGCAACACTGAAATTATGCCAGAATTGTTGCTGTTCCACGGCATTTACAGGCGTACACGGCGATGGATAAAACATACTGTCCGTCTGCAGTGGCGGTTGATTTAGTGGCGGTGGATAGCTGACCCACTGATAGTTAAACGGGTTCATTTTCTTCAACCGCTACAAGCGCTGCGACTGAATTTGATCCCGATATAATAAACAACAGTTCGAAAAGCTTCCCGCTCATTTGAAAAGCGCGCGAAGTCAATCATTGCTGCCACGATGACAGATTGAATTTGCAAAGAAAACACTCTGACAATTTTTTGTTTTGATCGTCAAGATTTCAGGAGTTTGGGCTGCTTCAACCGGGACCATCGGCCTCTTTGAAGTTTTGCTGTCTGGGAAAAGTTTTGCGAGAATTTAGAAACACTGGTCGCACCTATTTTCGGGAGAATTTTGACAGCTATAATTGAAATGTAAACAGTAAAGTTTTGCTTTTCCGTAGCTGCGACCCCAGCCTAAGTAAAATTTACACTTTGTTGACATGTTTTGACAGTTCATTCGAACTACCACGACTATAGAGCGGTCCTGCAAAATCTAGCCCAATATGTGTAAATCGGGGATCTTCTGAAACTCTAAAATTCGGCAAATCCGACTGGGTACAGTTCCGTAAGAAACTCCTTCAATTCGTTTACAAGTCACACTTCCATATTACGTGCTTAACAGCTTGACGTCCGCGCAAACTCCGAAATCTTTCTCTCGCATTCGTAAGTGTAATATAAATTCAACAGTGTTTGACTCGATTGTGTATATTCCGTATGACTAGTTCAACTAGTCCATGTCTTGAGGGTAAAAGAATTGGGTTCTTACTTTGTGTTTCTAGAGAGTATTTATTAATTCGACCCTTGCATTTCATTATTCTGTCGTTGTCTAAAAATAGTCGAAACTGAACAACTCGACTCGGGAGTTTTGTGTTATTGCCTTTCAAATAGTGCAATTCTTCTTTGAACGCTAAAGCTGGGGTTGCTTTGATCCATAAAGTCTCCGCTTCCTTTAAATCAGAAGAACTCAAATCATGATTACAAGACTCCACAGTTTTTATGTTGCAATTTTCGTCTTGTTTGATTTGAATCTTTGCTCGAAGTTTATTTACAAAACGAAGTACACAAGCGGTGACGCGAAGTAATTTGATTAGACAGCTAAATCTCGAAATGTCAATGATTTGTTCAAGTCCAGTGTTTTGAAAAGGTGAATCTTGAATATTTAACGCGTGAGTAATGGTTAGTTTTCCACGCCCAACCTACATATTTTAGCATAAATTACATATTAATAGCAAGCCACGTGCTCTAGATAGACGAACCTGGCCTGGGCCTGTAATTTGAGTTTGTGCGAAAGGCTAGGGTTGAGAACAACACTGCTGCCCTTAAGAATCGAACCAGAAAGGAAATTCAAAACCGACAAATCTATCTAAGCTATTGCAATCCGGAAAGCAAAGTAAGAAATTTGTATGCCTTTTATATATAGTTAGAAATCGTTTTATTAGTCTCAATTAAGTTTTATTCTCTGTATTCAGAATTTATGCAGTTGATTGTTGTTATTGAATAGACTTATTGTTCGGAACTGATATGCCACCGATATAGCTTGTAGTTAACTCTGTAGATTTACATTAGTTTATATTTGTTCCCATCCAGCCTAAATTCAACAAAACTCGGCAACATTTGTTTGTTCAGTCTATTGAAAATAAAATTGAGAGTTCGGATGGTCTTCTGTTAATGAAATATATCTCTAGTAATATCCGATGGGTTTTTTACAGCATCCTTTAAAGCTTCTTCCTCGTTTACCGGTGTTCGCTCATTTGAACTCGATTGGCTGGACCATTCGTGCTTTTGTAGAAACAGAAACTCTGGGCCATTTCATCATTTTTACTCTTCACACAGTTCTTTACTCGTAATTCCTCTTGACGGTAAATCCACTGGGTCCAGCTCGCTTGGGTAGTGATTCCAAAGTTCCTTAGAGGTTAATCGGCGTATCTCTTCAACGCGAGCTCCAACATAACTGCTTCCATACACGTTCATTTTCAAACCAGCACAAAACAGCCATAGAATCAGTCCAAAACTTCGCAAAATTTATTGTAAGTGATTTCACTAGTTCGTTAGATAATCGTGCTAAGATAAGTGCTCCAAAAAATTCTAAACGGGATATAGTTTGTTTATGCAGTGGTGTAACTCGCGATTTTGAAGCAACAAGTTTCACATCAATTCGACCATCGTTATAACAATTGCGTATATACAGTGGCAGCATATGCTTTCTCTGAGGCGTCATATTAGAAATATCAACGTTCATCGTCTGTCTCAATGTGCAAGTAATTACTCCTATTCCTTGTCTGTACTTCTTGGGGCAAAGGCTCTGGTTACTTTCCCCTTTGCGGTTTTGCCACTACTTTATATGGTATGTGGCTCACATGTGTACAACCAAAACACAGATCTCAACTCGGAAGTCTGCTACTGTCCGAGACCCATTTAAGAGTTCATCACCACCACGCGGGGAAAATACTCATTCTGCCGAAATGATCTTTTCCACAAGTTCGGTTGCATCTGGAATCATCCCTTCTTTCTTTAGAACTTACGGACACTCTAGGGCATCATAAGGCCGCATTTCTCGGATTCCATTGATCACCAGAAAGCCAGGTTTAACTGTATAACGAAACATGTGAGGCACCATTTGATACCAGTTCTCATTGAAATGATTGTATTTTCAGCGTTCAAAAGGTTTTGGCGGCTGCGAAACAAAGGAAAGTGCAAGCGTTTGTATCATCATTGCTAGGTGCAGTACTCGATGACTTGAAGTTAACCTTGGCTTCATATTTTGCCGCGATCTCCTAATCATATTCTTCGAGGGGTGTAACTTGACTCACTCCCAGCGATATCTGCTTCGCATTACTGGCGTTGCTGCTCTTGTCTCGTAACTCTGCAAAAACCTCTTGAGCAGATGGGCGCAAAGAAGCGTTGTATGCAGTGCATTTATGAAGCACGTTCTCGAGATGGTTCCAAGTTGTAGTTCGAAGGCGGTGATACATTTTGGACGACTCAGGCTTCATTTCATGTTTTATCATTTTTTGCAAGAAATTAGTGAATTTAGATGCTGCATCTGGAGAGGCCGGAAAGTTAGATCTGAACTCCTGTTCAAACGGAAAGTTGACATTGGGATTCAATATACTAAAGAAAATCATACCTGTAGCCCAACTATCTATCGCTCTCAGGTCTTCCAAATACGCATTACTTAACTTTCTGCTTTCAACAATTATTTCAGGAGCCATACACATGGTTTTGTTCTACGCTCCACATTTCTTGTCTGTGTTTTCCATAGGTAAACTGAGTGCTTTGTCTTTGAAAACATTCCACTTTCGAGACTTGTATTTCAGCTTTAACTCCCTCAGATTCTGGTATGTCACAGCTGAATACGATCGGCGATCGCTTTGGCTTCTTCTTTGCCCAAAAAGTTGTATATATTAGCAAACCGATCGGTGATCCAAGCCTTATTTCTGTGTAACTCCATTATGAATTATTATAGCATTTGCAACATAAGTTTTTGCCACTGATTCAAGGCTGAGAAGCAAAGAAATAGACATAATCGGCTAACGGGTCACGTGGTCACGTAGAAAATCAAATTCCACATGCATAACCCTCCACCTATAGTATGCGGAATCAATGACAAGCTAAAACTGCTGATTTCAGAAGGGATAGTCTTGATCTCTATATTATTTCAATTGGTTATAATAACATTCTTCAACAAATTTGACGCAAGCAGAGAGCTTCCTTCTTGCGATAGGTGTCGTCCACTACGGTTAAACATATTTTCTTGTTGAATATTATTGTTATTAATAAAAGTCCATCCTCGATTTGTCGAAAATCTTTTTAGGATAGCGTTAACCTCAGTCAATTTAGGATTTAACTGAGGTTTGTCCAGACGCTTTATAATAGATGAAATCGCTATACAGCAGTTAGAACAGTTTTGTGATATATTATCTGCTAAGACTACGATAACTTCAGCAATTTCTCGGGGCTGCATACGCGTTTGTAGATCATTTGTCCCAATGTGAATAACAACTTTGTCTGTATCTGCTCTCACAGTAGGTACAGCATAACTCTCCATGACCTCTAATGTTGGGCCAGAAAATGACTTCACCGACACAGAAGTGTGTGCCTTAGATAGCTTCCAACCCTGCAAATCTTTGGTTATGGAATCTCCCAAAACAACAATCCTTTTTTTTCGCTGATCCGAACTATTTTGAGATGGTTGAGAATGATGATGACTTGAACTTAGGCTGCTGCTTTGTTGGCTTGGAGACTTCTTTTTGTAATTTTTGTTCTTGTTCTTTTTCGTTCCTGCTTCGCTGTTGTTGCTGCCAGTTGCTTCTGAACTTGGACTTGGTATCATTTCAGCAACCTGATTTTGATCGATGAGTGTTGAATTGTGGTCGCCTTGCCCGCTGGATTTGGCTTCCTGAACAACAAGAACTGTCAATAGGCTAGCCTTTTCGTCTTCCAATTTTTTTTGATTTTCTGTTTGTATAGATCGCATTTTAGTTGCAACTGGGATAGTAGCTCTTGATCTGGCGTGGGAGAAAAACCTGCTCGTTCGTTTGTAAACAGCCTTTCGGACATGCCCTTACCATTTAGATCTCTACGGGCCGTATATGGTCCTGATATGGGAATACTATGGGAACTGCTGTGGGAAAACTAAGGTCTCAATATGGTTTTGCTATGGGTCAATCCATTCCATAGTAATACCATATAGATCTTCCTTATTGTTTAAGACTATGGTTTGACTACGTATTTGGTCAAATTCCATAGGTTTTCCATAGCGAAAAACAGCTACAACAATGATAACAACCATATTCTTTCCATAGTCATAAATAGTGTGGAAAAGCTATGGGGAACCATACCTTTAACATTTAGATCTCTATGGGCCATATATGGTCCTGATATGGGAATACTATGGGAACTGCTATGGCAAAACTAAGGTCTCAATGTGGTTTTGCTATGGGTCAATCCATTCCATAGTAATACCATATAGATCTTCCTTATTCTTTAAGCACTATGGTTTGACTACGTATTTGGACAAATTCCATAGGTTTTCCATAGCTAAAAACAGCTACAATTATAATGATAACAACCATATTGTTGCCATAGTCATATATAGTGTGGAAAAGTTTTGGGGAACCATAGTAAAACCATACAAAAACCAACCATTGGAAAAGAGCTTTCGTGGTATATGGGAATGATATGGGTTAGCATCCCACTTCGTGTCCTTAGTCAGATATGGTACAGAAAAGCTGCGGGGAACCACATGAAAATATGCAAAACAGAAACAACAGAAAACAGCTTTTGCAGTGTAAAAATATACCATACAGAACCATGCATACAACAGAAACATATATCAACAAAATCTACTATTTTGGATACTCACCACACCTGAGCAACCCCAATTGTCATTCACCTTTCAACTTTACCAATAATATAGCCCAAAATAAGTTACACTCATTCAATAGTCAAAACATGCTTACCAGTCTTGAATTGTTTAATATACCCATAAATGTTACAAAAAACACTTTCTTAATATTATCTTATAAAACATTGAACCAAGGGAAAAAATTAACAACTTAAGAAATCATGGTAGACATACAAACATGCTTGTCCATGGGTTATAAAAAGTTTTAGAAATCTGATAATTTAATTACAAGAATAATGTTTGTGATCACGGAACTACATTTAAACTAAGGGTAAAATGATTCAAAGTATAGTTTTAAAATAATGTTCAGAAAAATTGAGTTTAAAAGAAAGACTAACATGGGTAGCTCATTGGTAGGCATTCTGCCATCTATTCTTTTGAACAATAGACATTCAACTATCTTTGTTTATATTCCCTGTATTCCACTTTGAAAATAAATCTCTTGAAAATGATGGCAGAACGCCATCGAATTGTTAAGCTACCTGATTAATTTTAGTCTTTCTTTTTAATACTATCTCAAAAATCAATCTTATAGGGAAATATAAAGTTTTTATTTATTAGTGTCAGTTCCATTCTTTTTTGTTCTTGGTCTTGGCCCTCTTTTCGCCTCCTGGCATTTCATGTTTATCTTTTGTATTACAGCACTTGCAGTGCATCCTTTGTCACCAGAGAACTTTGAACACACCTTGCCTGTGATAAAAGGAAAGAAAATGTAAACAAGAGCAAAAAGCTTGTTCTAAAAAAGTAAAACTGCTTCATCTTAAACACAGTACTAAAATGTATCACATACAAAATGGCAAAAACTTTACAATTGCCATACACAAAAAAAGAATTCGCAATGAAAGTCTATAAACTATTGTTTGATCTTGGCATGTGTATGTTTCAGTTAGGTTACAAGAAAATATTATTACTAAATTATCCCAAAATGAGAAGACAAAATTAACAAGTTATAATTGTGAAACATTTCCCATTCAATTGAGAACTTTAATAATGAAAACTACTTACCAACTATTGCATGTACAATAACAGGGTTCAAACCCTGTCTGTTTTCTTTGTGTCCTTTACCAAGGGCACATGAAGTCGAAAGATCATCTTTCGAGAAAAACATGTCAACAATGACAGCGAGATATTTCTCCCATCTTGTAAAGGATGAGCAGTATGCTCTCTGGTGAGAGTACCAGAATACGTTGGTGCCCTCCATAACTTCTTTCATCTGCAATAAGCCAATATGATAAAGAGATACAATTACTTCCCAAAATATTATAAACCATTAGAGCTTTCTAACTATATACTTTTAACCAATACTTCTATAAAGTCTTATTGTCTGCACACACGGTGACGTGGTTGGTGCAGTGTAAGATCTCTGACTTCTAACCACAAGCTTCTGGGTTCAAACCCCAACACAGCTGAGTGTTGAACATTTGTGTGACCTTCTTTTCTGTCAAAGATCACTCAGTTTTCCATCCTGCCAGGGTCAGTAAAATGAGTATCGGCTTTTTCTGAGGTCTAATGTGATGGATTAATCCCCATCCTGGGGCAGTCAATGACTCTCATCCGCTTAACACTACAGAAACTGGAGATAAGCACCGGCTCCATTGCGCCACTAGGCCCGTTAATGGATTTACCTTTAGCTTAACTCAGTGCACACACTAATTCAGATTTTCTAGCTCACAGTATTATTCATTAAGCTTATTTTTTGTCCAAATATCAAAGATGAATTCCTGGATAACTGTCAAAATTTCAAATTCTTTATAATATATTGCTCAAATAACCCCTATGATGAACTATTTCCAAAATTTGCTTTAAAAGTTTTGGCCACACTTTGTTTTTGGAAAAATCCAGAAAAGTTTGTAAATTACCACTTTGCCTCATGCCCTGTTTGATTTTCAGTGAAATAACAAACAAAATCTATAAACATGCACTGAAGCAAATATTAATCATCTATCAGACTTCCTAAAATTAATATTAAAGCCATTCAATAAGGCAATATTCAGTTTGGCATATAGTTTACAGCAGTTGGGCTTTAACAGTTAGAGGCCATATTTTACTATTTTCAGTGGCCAAAAAATCACACTGGCACGTGAAATTTAAGAACCAAACTTATACTGCTATCAAAAACATTTCTCAAATATTATTATGTGATAGTAAGCCACTGAGAGCACTAAATGGAAGGGGAAGTTTTTGTAATTTGACATGACAAAAAAATTTGGTCATATCTAAATCAAGTACTTGTACTGTACCACACAAACAAAAAAAGCAAGTTCGAATTTACTTAATTACTACTTTAAAGTAAGTTCACTTGGCAATAATGGTAAAATTGAGGTCAAGCTGGAAGAATGTTTATAATGAACTGTAAAGGTGAAGGCATATTTTGAAACTTTTTTTATGTTGATAAGAAAAAAAGAAAAAGTATCTTCAACTTTATCACATAACAGTTTGCTTTATGCTTTTACACAGAATAAGACGTATAGTCAGAAGGGCTTTTAAGGAATCTATAACAGTGATTTAGTTTTGCTGTGGGAAAGAAAATTTTCTATATTCAAATTATGATCTTAATTTGTTTTAAAAAAAATCACAAATGCAACAGAAAGTATTACCCCAAATTCCTGTGCCAGTTTTGGATCAAGTACTCCTGCTGTTGGTCTGCTGTCAACTACTTCATTTACAGTCTTGGCTTTTACTGCAGATTAAACAAAATCAAAGAGAGATATGTATCAAAAGCAAATTCATTTGGTAAATTTTTTGCCATCAGGGTTTCGGTTAAGGGCCGGCGAATGGCAAATTTCGCCGGTGCACTCTTGACTTTTGAGGAATATTTGCCATAGCTTCACAGGCTTTCACCAGGGCAATTGAGGGGGACATGTGTGTTCAGAGCAAAAATTAGCCGGGGCTTTCTATAACAGGGTCCCCCCTCAGTATTACCATAAAAATTTGATGACTTTCCATGACTTTTCTTAAACATTTCTCAGTGAAAGTGAAATCTGTACACTACTGCATTAAATTTGAACTTATAAACATGGGTACATAATAACTTAGCCAATAAATGTCCTACTGGTCACAGACGAGTATTGATTTCTTTTAAAAGATATGGTCAAGATCAACACTTTTAATATCAAATTATTTACAGCGTAACACATGTACAGTAAACTAGTCACCGATAAAATTCCCTGACTTTTAATTTTTTTTTTGCAAAATTCCCCAACATTCAATGATCCTGGAAAACATGTTTCAAATTCCCTGACTTTCCAGGTTTTTCTCGGACCGAGGGGACCCTGTATAATGACAACTTTTTTAGCCACAGCTTAAATTTTTTAGCCATACCCCTAAAAAGTTTACTGAAACCCTGTGGCATATGCTTCATTTGTCATTAACTAAAATGAAGACTAAATTGTAAAAAGTTTGAAACAGACCCAGTCCTCATGACATGCACCAATTTCTAAATGGCTAAAAAGTTTTCTAAAAAAATCATGATCACCTAGTTCTCTTTTAGCAAAGAAAACAATGATGAAAGAGAACTTTTTAGTCAATTAGAAATTGGTGCATGTCATCATGAGGACTGGGTCTGTTTCAGACTTGTTAATTAAGTCTTGATACCATGTTTAAGTTGAGCCCCATTTTTCGGTCGAAAATTTATAATTTTTAAAAAGTTTGTCTTCTTATTTTTTGCCCATGTATGAGTCAAAGTCATTTTTTTGGCCAATTTTCATATCTCAAATGCTTGACTTAAACACAAGCAAATACGGTAATCAAGAGTGCAATTCCTTTAGCAAATTCACATGTTAGCAAATTTACAATAAAGTCAGAATTTAAATGGTGTTAAATGACTAGCAACTAGATCTAAGTAGAAAACACAAAAATCATACTCACATGCAATACTAAGTCTTTTATGTGCCTTCTTTAGCCTTTCTCTTAGTATTTTGTTTTCTTCAACAAACTTTTTGCAGCACTCATTTCTCTCCCTTGTGTCCAGATCTTCTTCCTCAATTTCATCACCACTGCTGTCACAATTTTCCCTTGCCATTTGAAAATGTAGACTTCTGGCTGGTGGTACTCTTTTTAACTTTGAAGTTTGGGGAGTTATTTCATCTGGTTGCCTAACTTCTGGCTGTATTGGGCGGCTTGTTGCTTGCTGCATTAGGTTGGTTGCTGCTGGCTGTATTGGGCGGCTTGTTGCTTGCTGCATTAGGTTGGTTGCTGCTGGCTGTACTGGGCGGCATGTTGCTTGCTGCATTAGGTTGGTTGCTGCTGGTCGTACTGGGGGGCTTGTTGCTTGCTGCATTAGGTTGGTTGCTGCTGGCTGTACTGGGGTGCTCGTTCCTGGCTGTACAGGGGGACTTGCTACTGGTTGCCAAGAAGCGCTTGCAACTGGCTGCATTGGAGCGCTTGATGTGCTAGGCATACATTGCCATCTTTCTGCTGCCTGTGCCTTTCTTGTTTCAATCATCAACTTTCTTTGGTTCTCCAACTCTTCCTTCTTTTTCTTCTTTGCCTCCCTTTCCTTAGCTTTACTGTCCTTGTCGTTCCCCATATTCTTCCTCTTCTTCCCTTGAACTACCACAGTACCTTTCTCTACTACTTTTTTTCCCTTTTCAAGCTTCATTCTTTCCTTCATTAGTTCATTTTTATTTTCTGCAATTAAAACATGTTGCTCTTACACATTTTTTTTTTCTCAAAAGGCAATTTCTGCTGAAACTGATTATTCCAGGTATAATTTTAGCGATATTATCTATATTTAGTTGATTATAATTGCTGTTATAATTAATCAATGACTCTTCTTAAAAGGTAACACATTGAAACTGGAATCTGCTTCCAATGGTTGCGAACAATGGTTGTGTCTTGCTGTAAACTGCTGCAAGTGAAGGACTTAACAGCATTTCTGAATTAACCATTAGAGTTTTCAAATTAGTGAGGTATAACTATAGAAGAAATAATCTTTTTGACACAAGCTTCTTTTTTCTCAAAAAAAAATTTCCGAGTCCCTAACAGGAATCAAACCCATACCCCACTAATTACCAGTCAGACACTCAACAAGATTATTTCTTTTATAAATTTCCAATGTTAAACTGTACTTTTATTTACCAATCAGTTACGTAGAGTAATTTACGGTTCATCTCTGGTGTAATAACCACAGCTGGCGTCACAGGATAAACTACATAAAAAACTACGGAAAATAACCTAACCCTAACCTTAGCCCTAACCCTTAGCCCTAACCCTTAGTTATTTGGTGTGTAATTCTGTTTTAAAACTTGCTTAAATTCTGCATGTATGGGTTGGTTGTCGAAAAACATGAACTTATAATCGTAGTGATTCTTGGTTGGAGGGGGTGGGGAGAGAATTTGCAATTAAGTGGATGAATTGAAATTTTGAAGGCTTACACAGAACTGGCGCGAATAATAGTTTCTTGTTTACAAGAAAGTTGGCAGTTTAAGACATGCACAATGTGCAACCATACTTCAAGAAACTATAATATATACCGATAAACACGTAGAATTCGTTAAAACAAGATTGATTGAGCCAAAACCTGGTTGGAAAGTATAATTGTTTATTCGGGATCAAGTCAACGGACTAACTAAAAAAGTAGTTCCCAGGTTTTGTTCGAAAGGTGAAGGCGATTTTACGAATGGAATCACTACCGATTTAAAAAGCTCACATTACTCGCATCGATCATGTCGCTTTACATAAATTCACAACCAGTAACTATAAAATTTCAAAAAATCCTCACCTCCCTTCTGGATGACTTTGGCTTCATACATTTCGCCAGTCGGCATCCATACCGCACGAATTACATCTCCCGCCTGGATTTCTTCATCTTTATCATCTTCTAAAATGTGGCTCACGTCGCTTTCGTGTAGCACACGTAGCACTTTATCCTCTTCATACTCGACGAGATACCAAGCATCTAAAGTGATGATCGATAAGTTTTAATCAAACTTTAATTACGCGTGTTTCAAACAGCAGAGTGCGAAATCGAAAGAGAAAAAATGCCAAGTCCAAATAATAATGCTGCATATCTTACCGTCTTCTCTCAAATGAGCAGGAGCTTGGGACTTTCTTTTGCTGCGGTCTGCCATGTCTTATCAAAAAAAATAGATAAATTTTCAACCTCTTTTAAAACTTGTCTTTCTCTTTGTGCTGCTTGACGCTTGGAAAACGTGATCTAAGTGACCCTTTGATCAAGAGACGCCAATTCAAAGCGACGCGCTTTCATTTGGTTGATTTCATTGGTAGAATTTGATCACATGGCAACGTTGCCATACCAACAAACTGCAGACCAAAAAGTTTGCATATTCTTAACTGTGCAGGAAATCAAAATGGCGAGTGCAGAAGCAAAATTTCCCAAGCTCAGAGGTCATTATAACAAATATTTACGACATCGTAACCCTTACAAATTTCTCTCAGCAAGAAGAAAAAACAAATATGCCAAAAGCCGTTGTAAAAATGCTTTTGAAAGTGTGAGAAATGAACAAGCTAATCATAAGAGGCAGTCATCGACTTCAGCGTGCACCGAGTTTCTTGACAATCAACTCGCATTCTCTGGTGAAAATGGAACTGATCTTCCTTTTGATGCAAATGAAAGTGGTGGGAACATTATTTGTTCTTATGACAATGCATTCTTTCAAGATCCAGATGATTTTTACCTAGAAGAAAACCAGCGATCTCCTAAAAATGGTATTGATCAGGATGTTTGTGATGCAGAGTATAGTGAATCAGAATGTGAATTAGAAGAAAGTATTTACATGTTCCATCCTGGATTCCAGAACGTTTCATTCCAAATGTTTATGAAAGAAGACGACTCTCACTCGGAATATTCTTCTGCAGATGAGACAGATAGCAGTGAAGACTCAGAATCCGAGTCTGAGTACGAAGTAGAACACGATCCATTACTGTATTCAAGTTCTCCTATCACAGTCTCATCAAGTATTTTAATGGCACTGGCTTTTGTTCAGAAACACAAATTAACAAGTGAAGCGTTTGGCGACCTTCTCACCATTATTGAAGCACATTGCCCAAAGCCGAACAACTGTAAAAAAACAATTAAAAATTTACTCGCTTTTCTAAAGAAAGCAAAAGGGGATGTGGTCAAACATTTGTTCTGTGCATACTGCAAGGCTTATGCAGGAATTTACGAGGAAGATGCAGATTATTCCAACCAAAACTGCAAGATTTGTAGCAAAGAACTGACTTTTAACAGTGGATTCTTTGTCGAAGTACCATTGATAAAGCAGTTGACAAATTTTTTTACAGGTAAGCAAAGATAATGTTTTTTATAATTAAACTTCCTTGACTATCCGTAGGCTGACTTTTAAGCTCCCGTTCCTCTATTTTTTTTTATTAAAATAGTTTGAATATTATAGCTAGTAAATATCATTTTCTCAGTGATTTATTCTGTTGGCCATCAGTTTAATTTATGATGGTTTTTTCCGTTCACTTTTTCAATCTATCTTTATCAAAGTTCAAACAACATTGTATGTTTTAGGGATAGTGTGAAAGTTGGAATAATATGTAAAAATAAGACTAGTTTTTTGCTTTATAGACAAGTTTTATACTATTGGTTAATGATTAGAATACAATACAGTGACTGTAATTCTCATCTCTGTTTTAGATCCTGAATTTGTCGAAGGCCTTAAATATCGATTTCAAAGACAGAAGAAATCTGTACAAAATATTGAAGATGTTTATGATGGCCATATCTACCAAGGGCATTTCATGAATGGTGGTATTCTGTCACATCCATACAATATTTCTCTCAAAATGAATACAGATGGGGTTGCTATTTTTCGCTCATCAAACTTCGGAGTGTGGCCATTATTTTTTCTTGTCAATGAGTTACCCCCAGTGTTAAGGTACAAAACTTAAATAGCTGATTTTGATAATACAGTTTCTTGTAGAAATCATGTTTAATATTGTTATTATAACTATTATTATAAATATTAATACCATTATATACATTAATAAAACACTCAAAATTATTTACTTGCAATGGGGCAAACTGCCCAATAAGGGAATTAATAAATCTGAAACAAAAAGCAAACAAATGAGAACACAAAAAAGATATGTCACTTCACTCCGACAAAGGACTACAGTCTGAAATGTCAGTCTATCCAAAGTTATTTCCACAGTGCACACCTCAAAAATTTATCAAACTAGTTTATTTTAGATATGGCTTACTGCTAACACATCTTGCTTTGGTTCATCTTGTTTATTTTCAGCATCTTTCTCTATGTGTTGAGTATTGTCATTTTTCTTATTTAGAAAGTTGGATCATCACAGAATTATCCTTTTGCTAGTACAGATACTATGTTCAATCTAGGGATTTTTTACTGTTATATAAGAATAATTATTTTTAATAACTAAAGTTAGAAATTCCATTTTTGAAAAAAACATTTTGGCATTTATATCCAGGAGAAGCAAGCGGTATAGAGTTTTTGCTGGGCTGTGGTTTGGTGAAGAAAAACCATTCTTTTCCACATACTTCAAACCATTCATTTCTTCATTAAAGGATGCAGAAAATAAAGGTGTGTAGCTTTTACCATGTTTTTAAAAAGATAGAGTTTCATTTCAAAAGAGTTTTAAAAAATTTAATCACATGATTATATTTTTATCCACTCTATATTGATAAATTCTTTTCTAAATTACCAAGAACAATATTACAATGCTGTCCCCAATTAACTGACTGTTCAAAAAATGCTTTTGAAGTTTATAAAGATTACATGTAATCTAATCTACTCAGCAGGTCTTACTCAGGTACTAGAAGTGTAAAAAACAAGAACTTTTTTTGTAACCAAAGTCCATGTTCTGCTGACAGATGTAAGAAATATAAGACAAAAATGACTCTGACAAACATCATAACTTAATATTCAAGTTAAAGATGAACAAGATCTTGATAAGCATTTAGATTTCAGTTTGTCTGACATTGGTTTGAAGACGTGCACCAAAGTAGAAGCATTTTAACAAGATCTAATTTATCTTGAACTTAAATATTAAGTTATGATTCTTATTGGGATCGTTTTTTTATCTTGTATTGTAATCAGTATGTTATTTTCAACATTTACCTTAAATGCATCATTAGGTGAAATAAACTTAAGTCTGAAAATACCATAATTATTATATTACTTGTTATTGATGTGAAACAGGCATTGATGTTACCCTCCCAGATGGATCTGATATAAATGCCAAGGTTTTGACCCTTTCGGGTCATTTTGACCTTCCTGCACGAGCAGGTGTGCTGGAGCAAGTTCCTTATACTGGCCATGACAGTTGCTGCTACTGCACTGAGGAAGGAGAAGTAGTAAAAACGTCAGGCAGAGGTCATGTAATGACCTTTCCCTTCCGAGATACTAGTACTGGGCATGCCCCTCCAAGAAAGGCAGACGAGATTGTAGTCAACTCATATTGTGCTCTGGAAAAAAATGGAACAGTATGTTATTAAAATGATAATTTTTGAAAAATATGGAATTAGGAATCTTTCTGTGATGTTATTCTCTCAAAACTTTATCTACAACTAAATTTTTTCTCCTGTGTATATACATGCAGTGCTTCTGATCTACAAAAAGCATTAGATTTAGGCTGTAAGTCCTTTAGTTCAATTTAGTTCTTAAATTTCATTTTATTCTTATGATTTTTTTATATAAATAAAAAAGCTGTTTGTTGCTCAGTCAAGATCAATTAAAACTTAAGCAAATTAGCTGCTCAAAGCTTTCACATTTTTTTAAAGATTTTAAAATAGAATTGTAAATCCAGATCTGAGAATGTATTTCTTTTACTTTGGATTTATGTTGAACAGCCCTTTATTATAATAATTTTGTCATCCTAAAATGTTATTTAATGTTTTTACCAATCCATTTGCTTTTAAGGTTTGCGGCCATAAAGCACCAAGTGCACTGCTGGAGCTATCCAATTTTGACATTGTGAATGGCATTGGGATAGATTCAATGCACTGTATTTTTCTTGGTGTGGTAAAACAGCTGATTGGCCTTTGGTTCAACTCAAAGCACTGTGGTGAAAAATGGTATTGTGGAAACAAAGTTGAGGAAGTAGACAGCCGTCTTTTGCAAATCAAGCCACCTAGTGATGTGAGCAGGGTTCCAAGGAGTATTGATTCACATTTAAAGTTTTGGAAAGGTATTTTAATAGAAATTATAGGAAATTTAGCTTGTGCCTCTAATGCATATATAGTGTTTAAATTAATTTTGTATTTAGAAGACTACATACTTTAACTAAAATAATTTCAATTGTGTTACAGCATACTAGGAAACATAACAAAAAACTTTACCTTTGATTCTCACAGATCTAGAACGTCTTTTAAAACACTTTCAACTGGGTTTTCAGTAAGGGATGGCAGACGTCAAATTTCAATGGTTACTCCACTTGCATGTGCCATATACTTTCATTAGTTTAAACACTGATTAATACTGTTGATTATCATATCATAATAAAATGATAGCAGAGATAATGTTCCTTCAAACCGCTGGGATTTTTGTACTGAAAACATTTTCTTGAATTGTGGGAGATTTTGGCTGTTTGTCAGTCTGATGAAAATTTTGATGAACAGCAGTTAAAGCAAACCCCAGACCAATTTTGACCTGCATTGATTCTTAATGAAAGTTCTGAATTTTTTTCGATTTCTTTGCAGCTACAGAGTACAAGAACTGGTTGTTCTACTATTCCTTACCTTGCATGAAGGGGATCTTGGATGATGACTATTATCAACATTATTGCTTCCTTGTCACTGGTGTTTCCCTGCTTTGTGGAGAGTCTATATCACAGCAACAACTTCACCTTTCTCAACAGTTGTTAATTCATTATGTGGAAATGCTTGATGCCTATTATGGTATGTATTGCTCATATTACAGTATAGTAGCATGATATAATGAAACAAATTTCTTGTTGCATCAAAGGTCTCGAGCCCGTCATTGAAAGCAAAAAGTATTTGAACATAAATTTTGTTTCAGGTTTATCTAGACGTTTGACAGACATTTTAAAAGGTCATTTGATTTCACATCAAAGTTAAATTGTGCGATTTGTATTTAACAAATAGATTCCATGTTTGCGTGTGTCTGTTCAGAAATAGATAATAGATGACGTCAAACTGTGGTAAGAATAAAAAAGTGGCACACAAGGTGATAGCCAAGTGTGTCACTGATGTTTGATGTCCTCTATGATCTATTTCTGAACAGACGCACAAAAACATGGAATCTATTTGTTTTATCTAATAAAAAATTAAAAAAAATTGTAATGATGACATCAAGCGTGCATCTGTTCTCTAATAGATCACAGGCGAGAACCAATCAAAATGGGAGAATAACTTGGGTTATTATATAAAAAATTATGGATATATTCATTCTTGTGTTTACTACATTTTTGGACTAAAACTTTGTTACAGCACCCAGGTATGTTCTCATGAACCAACACATGCTGCTTCATTTGAATGAAAATGTGCTTGCCAATGGTCCCCTCTGGTGCAGTTCTCTCTTCCCATTTGAAGATTGGAATGGTGATATCTCCAAATATTTTCATGGGACACAGAACATCGCTAGTCAAGTATGTTGCAACTGTTTAATAAAGTAATGCCTGTGTATATCTATATAAATGAAATCATCAGTTCTGACTTTGTTTATACTGTCTTTCAAAAAATCCTAGTAACCTAGTTTATAATTATAATTAATTAGTTGTTTTTTTTCTTGGTATAGTTTATCATCAGTTCTGTAATGATATGAAAGGTATTCAATCATGTAGATGTAAAAGTTTTACTAGCTAACAACTAAACTAATTAATACCCATAAAATAATTTAAAGAAAGCTGCCAGAGTCAATCAACAAATTATTTAACCCTTGAAGCCCAACAAATGAAGTGTTGTAAATTCTCCCAACTGAGCTCCATACTTCCTATATAAGCAGTTTTGGAGAATTTGGCTTTTCAACTTCCACAACTTATTCCACTTGATCAATTCCTTATTTCCCATTACCAGTTATATTATTGTTTTTATTTCTGTAACTAAAGGAGAAGTTAGTATCCACTTTTAACAATGAAGAGCTATTTTTCATTTTGGGGAACTAAACTTGTTCTTAATGTTTCACATTTCATATCGACAGATTATGACTGCAGTTGTTTGTCAGCAAAGGATGCCTGATCTTGTCCATAAGATGCAAAATGGACAGGCAAAAGATATCATAATGACATTACAGGGGCATCCAAGTCCAAGGTATATAAAATTATATACTTGCAGAAGTTAAGTTTTTGAAATAAAAATATTCAACACACCATTAAAACTTTTTGCATTTGTTGTTGGGCATTTGCTTGAATGTTGAGTGTCATTTGCAGCTATAATATGGCTTTGTATTGGATATAAGAATAGCATGTTGTTATTGGATTAATTATAAGTTTTCAAAACTAACGTTAGTGTATTATTGATATCCAGTACTGGTTAAAAGTTACTTCAGTTTGGTTATGTTTTCAGAAATAGTATTAGTAAACCAATCCACTTGCTAAAAAGATAATATTTTAGTGTCCTGAAACACTTCTTTGGTATTATGTGCATAAAAAATAAATAATAGACAGAGAAATTGGGATAGAGTCTAGGACTTCGTCAGTGTGTTCTTTTGTGGAATCTTGCATTTTATCAAAAGTAACTTCTATAAAAACAAGTCACTCAAATTCTACTTTTATTAAATATTTTAAAATAAAAGTAGAATTTGAGTGACTTGTTTTTATAGAAGTTACTTTTGATAAAAATCTTGTCATGAAAGCAGGTATGATGACCACTGCAATAGTAATGGAATTTTTTTGAATAACAGGAGTAACAGAACACACCTAACAGGCCACTTCTATGCAGTTGGTGCAATGAGAAAAGGCTGCCTCAACCCAGTTTTGGAGGATGATGTACTACTGTCTCTTGGCCTTGACTCATTGACTTCAATTCAGTTCTTTGCAAGACTACAAGCTGGAGATAAGGTGCTGCATTCTCGAACATATAAGCGAGTGTCAAAGAGAAATACTTTCACAGTAGCTTATAAAGATTCTGGAAATGACATCAGTTATGGTCAAATTGAAACATTTTTCAAAGCTCCCAATGGTTGCAGAAGGGTTTATGGTGCAGTGATACTTCCCATGGCCAAGATCGCTAAAGATGTATGTGAACCTCACATGGTGTTTGGAAGATTAGCACAACACATTGTTACTGTGGAGCAACCAGCCAAACACTCATGCACATTAATTTCACTTGAAGATATCGTGGAAGTTTGTCTCCACATTCACTTTCATGGATTTAACAGTGGTTATGCTATTCACTTTGTGAACAATGTTGAGAAAGACTGATTGTATATGTACAAACAGTGTTTTATTCCAGATAATTATGTGGAATGCAGAAATTAGAAATAGATAGATGGCTACAAATAGTTATTCAGCCATTTTTATTTGTGAATTGATGCAAAAGAATTTCATAAACTAAGAAGGCAAGTGAGCACACTGTTTTAAAAGGACAAGATAATTAAGGTGAAAAAGTCAATTTCATTTCCCTTTTTAAATGCTCATAATAAATTATTGTGTAAAATCCAAGTTTAGTTGATATTAGCAGTTTTGAGTAATTCAGACAAACCTTGTGCTTTGGGATTTAAATTGTTTAAATAAAAGTGTCATAAAATGCATAATCAAGTGTATTGTTGTTAATTTGTGACTAAAGTGTAAAACAACATAAAATTATACTAATTATCTTGTGACTTAATGAAGTTCCAACACTATTTTTATTCTAACTTGTAATCCTTGGGAGAATTTAGTATACCATACAAACTCATGATGACATAAGTTTTTTGTTTTAATCATATCCTATCAAAGTTTTAAATCTGTTCTTTCTGCGTTCTAACCTGCACATCATGATCATATCTATAAGGTTTTACCTATTTTAAATGAGGAAATACTATTAAATGAAAATGCTCAAAGAACTTCATTATAATATGGAATGTTTCTCCCATCCTAAAATCATCTACAGAAATTGTATGGGCCAAACTCCCCATGGCTTTTCCATATACCATATCAGAGAATGGACTCTGAAACAATATCATGGAAATTCTATGGACCAAAAAAGCTCTCCCATATACCATTTCAGGGAATGCAACTCTTAAACAGCTATGGAAATTCTATGGGCTGAAACTCCCATAGCTCTCCCATATACATTACCATTTCAGAGAATGAACTCTTAAAGGCTTAGACAACTATAGAAATTCTATAGACAACTATAGAAATTCTATGGACAAATATAACTTCCATAGGTTTTCCACATACCATATATCAGAGAATGAATTCTAAAACAACTATGGAAATTCTATGGACCAAAACTCCCATAGCTCTCCCATATATCATATCAGATAATCAACTCTAAAATAACTATGGAAATTCTATGGACCAAAACTCCCATAGGTTTTCCACATACCATATCAGATAATCAACTCTAAAATAACTATGGAAATTCTAAGGACCAAAACTCCCATAGCTCTCCCATATACCAAATCATAAAATGAACTCTCAAACAACTATGGAAATTCTATGGACTAAAACTCCCATAGATTTTCCATATATTGTGACAGATCATTTCCAAAATGATCAGTAAAGAATGTATGGAAATACTATGGCATTGACACCAATTCACCATGGTGTAGGTTAGAAACTGATTTTTAAGAAAGATTTTGTATGGGATCTATATGGCTTTCACTGCCCCATAGACTATCCATACTTCTGGTCTTGATACATTTTCTTTCCATACAAATACCATAGAGAAAAATAAAGAACAAATCTTGTCCATAGTATTCCCACAGCATGCTTTGATGCTTCCATATAAAATCCAAATATGGACCATATATGGACCATACTGTACCATACATTTCCCATAGTTTTACTTTGGTAAGGGTAGTGATAAGTGGATTCGGCCGTGTGCTACCAAACGCCCATCCCATGCAACAGTCTGACGTGTCAGATCCACTCTCAGTTTGGCTCGTGACAGCGGAAGTATTAGAACAATTACTACTTATGGAAGAAAATTCAGTTGCCCACTCTCTTTGTAACTGATCATACACATTCCTCTCTTGATCCAGTACGTGTTTGCCCACATCTACATGTGTCTCTAGCTCAGTAAGCGTTGAAAATACTTTATTGCAATTTTTATCTGGGCATTCAAAAAGTGTGTGACGATCTTTGACATCCTTTGATGCTTTCGCCTTCATATCCCTCGAATAAAAAAGATCGAAAAAGTCTCGTTCGACTTCCATACCCGTCGCCACTTGGGATTTTTTACAGAACTGTTTGAAAGGAATAAACTTGCCTTGACCAATATCATAGGCCTTCCAGACGCTGACTCCATCTCTCTGAAACCTAAAGTTGTGGTATTTACTAAAGTTTGTTATTGCTTTCACATCCACGCTTCTGTTTTTTTCTACTGTGCAGCATACACTTGCCGTAGTTCCCCTCACAGGACGAACCCTCAAAGCGGTGTGCATGTCATTTGCGTTTAAAACATCATTGCCTTCATTGCAATATCTTTTCAATGCTCCTTTCAAAGGGCAAATGATGCGGTCACAAATGTCCTTACCGTAGTTTGGTTCCGAGTAATCATATCGCTCAATACTAACACCAACCCTCCTTCCAATATCTGTAAGTGCTGCCATTATGAAGTTGTTATGGTAACAACCGGCTTCGTCGGATCTGAGGGAGGCCAGTTTCAAGGAAGGTTTCATCTTTTTCAGTTTCAACAGAAGATTCTCTATTATGGACGCAACAGAATACCAGTCTTGTGTGCAATTGTCAAACAAGTGGACATACGTTTGCACCTCGACTGAGTCCGTCAAAACGTTCTTTATAACGACACTGCTCACATGCCAACTTAGGCCTCTTTTTCCAAACCATTCACTTTGTTTTTCTCTGTACTTCAGCTGCTGAAACTTCATGGCCCAATCCATTACTATTAGTACTTTACTGTCGTCTAGCTCCTCCACACTGTCCTGTTTTGCTCTATCTTGATTTAAAGACCTTACAATATGGGCTTTCCAATTATAAATATCATTCTTTGCTTGTTGGAAGTCATACACTAAATCGTCACGATGTTCAATGTTATATAGCAGTGATTGCGAGTTCTCTATTTTGTTTCTAATATCTGTAATTGTTGACTTCAGCTTTTCACAGCTTTCACAAATGACTCCGTGTGAATGTTCACAATTTTCTTTAAAGTCCTTCTCATTTAGGTCACTTAAAGCAAACTTGAAGCAGTGGTCAGGACACTGACTGTTTTCGCTGCAATGGATTCTGTAGTCGCTCTTAAGGTACCGCTTGCTCTCTTGCAACGCTGTCTTTGTGTCATTGCACCAAACTGAATCAACTCCACTGTTCCCAAGTTCATCAACTATTCGTTCAAGGGTTTGAAAACCAGACGCACCATCAGCTGCCGTGTTGTTGAGTCCTTGTAAAGATTTTCTCTGTGATGCTTCTCTTACTTCCAAAATTTTAAAAAGTGTTGAACGGCTTAGAGGGGAAAATTCATCTTCTTCACAATGCTGAAGATACTGGGCAACCATCGTGGACCTGGTCATCGTGCGAATGACGTTTGGCATTATCATCTCCTCGCCAGAATCTAGTTTCAAAGTCCTTGTTCCGTAGGCCACGTCCTGATAGAAGTACGGTCTATCAATAAAATCAAGGAAGTGGTCAACTTTTGGCATTGGTAATCTCACACGATGATGGACAGGCTTTTCAACGGGGGTGCCTGGGCCATATGTTTTAGCGTGCTTCCGTGCACGTTTTATTTGCCAGCGACTGATACTTTCGTAGTTTTCGTGCAACTCTATGAGTTTTCTTGCTGTGTACTTGAAAGCATAAATGCTTAAAATCTGCATTTTCACGCTTTTGGATGGTGCATCCCTATAAGCAGTCATTAAGATAGTCATTTCGGCACTGCAGCAGTCTTTCTTAACTGACGATTTTTGATAGATTGACTCAAATAGCTCCGGGCCAGCATTTGGTGCAATAGCGTCACAAACAACTTTGCAGCCTTCCTCTGCTCTTTCGACACACTCAGTTTTTTCCTGTTCTGTAGCTGTATCCCAGGTTCCTGCCAGTTGAAATGTGAGAGGCTGAAATACCCCTGCCTGCGCTGTCTTTTCGCTTAATTCTTTCATGGTGTTGTTATAAGCAGAAATAATATCGTTTTCTTCCTGGTCGCTATCATCCGAGTCAGCTTCATAATGTTTCCATGTACTTGGTGTCCAAGTGCATTCGACCGAACGCTGCCTTTTTATGTTTGTAATTGGGCTTGAAGTTCCAAGCTGAGATCCTTCAGCAATTGCTAACTTTGCTTCCTCCATGCACTTTCTGAAAGTAATTACCGAGTTATATTTTGACAAGCTGCTCTTTTTGCTCTTTTATGTTTCCGAGAGGCAGCCATGAATAAGAGGTGTTTATTATTTTATCGGTCTTAGGAAATAATAGGTGGTTCCTTGCCAAGTTAACTCTGGTATCATATTCTTTGCATTCCTAATATAGGGTCGGGAGCGATTGTCCTTACCACCGATTTCTAGCAAATCGGGTAACTGGAATTTTTCAACCATTAATTATTATACCAATTGAATTGGGTTATAATTTCCCGGAACTGAAACTCTGGGATACACACTTCTGCAAAGGACGGATACAGACTTATATATGCATGGGGAGTGACATACAGTTTCTTTTAGTTTTAGCAGGTAAACAAAAATATAAGACGCATATAAACAAAAGTCTGGAGGTTGTAATTAATTTCTTATATATTTTGAACAACTCATTACCAAAGTACACACAGTTATGTTAGTGCTATATATGGTAGAAGCCCTAAAAGCATTTATTTAGCAGCTAATATAAAAAAAACAACTATAAATGGATTTAAGCCGAGAATTAAAAAACGGTGAGTTGAAGGTTCGTGGTACATTTGGACATAACAACCATTTGAGGTTTGGACGCAATTATGCGACTACTGACATATACCACCCTTGCCGATGCCATTATCTGGACAACTTTTGCAGAATTACTTTTGAGTGGTGGACAAATAAAAATGAAAAGAAAAAGAAATTTTGATAACATATTAGTTTAAAATACCTTCTATTTTCTACTTGTGGCTCTTCCAATTTATTTCGTGCCCAGGCTCCTTCTGTTTTCATGGTAACAGCATGTCTTTGGCGGCATGTAGAACAAACAGCTGAAATAATCGTTTCAGAAAAACTGATTGAAAGGCTCAGTTCAGTAGTATTTCACAAATTATATACACCAAACAAACTAGTTCTTTTTGATCATTAAAGACGCGAAATGAAAAAACGTTTACACCATTGATTTTGTTTAGCATGCCTTTGTTTTTGCTGGTTTTGTTAGATTATAAGAAAAATGTTTTTGCAAAAAAAAATCCTTAGAAATAGAAAATGTAACAAATTCCTAAAAATATGTAAAAACATCAAAGCGAACAGTTATTCCCAATTGTCTGAGCGAAAAAAGCAAAAATTGACAGAGTGTAAATCATTGGTGTATTTGGTGCTACGAAAGAACGATTGACAAAAATATAAAATTGCCTATCTATTTTATCTTGTTTTCCGTTTCAAAGTTCCATCAAGTCGTAAAACAATAAAAATTCTTGTCAGCAAAAAAGAAAAAAAAAACCGCACAATTTATGTCTTTCACGGTAGAGCTTGTACTTACGTGAGCCAACAGGTACTGTCACGCTAAAAAGCATTGATATATCTTGTGACATCTGCAAATTCACAACATGTCTGCCATGCACCTGTTTCATCTTGCCAGCATGGGAAGGATACTGACATGACCAGATGACCTCAAAGGTCTCCAGCCCTTACCAAGGTAGCGCCGATGTTTTGAACATATAACCAGTTTTGACACTTTTTCGTCGGAGATTCCAAACATTCCCGCTCTTGCAAGGATGAGTTCGCTTTCTAGAAGATTCGATGTTGACAAGTGGACTGACTGCAGATGGCCAGAAATTTCATCGCGACAGTCTTTTAGCAAAACCAATGCCGTACTTCCACACAAATTTCCACAAGCGGGTAATATTTTTGAGAATGAGCATTGACTTTCCATCATTTTTCTCATATGCAAGCGTAAAATTAAAATCTACGAAACTTACTATCAAAATTGAAACAACACCTCGGCAACAATTTGATTTCTCATGTGAAAACCTGTCCACCTGTTTTTTCTGTTTGTATTTCACTGAACAGAATCAAAACTTCAAACTCAAAAATTTAGAGGCTAACTGCAAATGGAAGAATAATAAACAGGGTACCTGAATTTAAATGATTAGGCAGGAAATACGGTATATCAGTTCCAAGTGAATGCGGGATTTTTACATAACAACGTGAAATTGACGATCTAAGAATTATTTTGCAAAAGGCTGGCCAGCGGTTTTATTCTGACATTTCGTGAAACAGAAGTTACAACATTTTAAAGTTTAACAACGAATGGAAGAGTGAAAAGCAAGAACACTCCTCAGTAATGGCCAACATTTTGTACCTGTAAATACAACGTGATTCTAATTCGCGACCGCCGCAGAATAGGTGATGGATCGCGTGACTTGCAGTACCAGTGACCGCTAAATTGTCGCCAAACAACAACACACAGGAATTGCTTCTTTTTCCTACGCTTTTTCTGTATTATTGTTCTGTAAAAATATCATTAACATTTGAAATACTTTAACATTTAGCGGAGTGTGTTTGATAGAAAATTAGTGGATTCAAACCAATTTGTACTTCATGACATACTCAAAGTAAACAACATCAGACAGCGTGAGACACAACGGAATTCCAAATTTTGGTGAGTTTCTACATTTTATTACTTGCAGCATGTAAGACTTACCACAAATGTTTTTTCATAATTTTGTAACATTATACCTTCTCGCTTTGAGGATGTTCATTTATTGCACGAAACTGGTGCCGCATTGGAGAAAAGTTTGAATTTGTTGGTGTGACTAAATCATGTTTCTCACTTCGTCTCCGAGTCGATCACTTGAAGAACCTCGTTTTGCACCAAAACATAGCGAAATTAATAAACCAGTAGTAGAAATGATAAAAACTAGCCACAATATGTATATGTATGTAAAAATTTCTGACTAGAACATGATATGTTGTGAATACGGCACTCGTCAAAAGAGGTGAATTTTGGCCTTTACACTGCCGCCATTAGGGCAAATTGACCGTTCGACTATTTCGGGCCTATAATTTTCCAAAACCAAGAAATTGGAAGAAAAGAAATTCAGTTCAGTTATCAGGAGAGACTACTTAACTCATGCACAAATTTTAAAAGAAATCGATTTTTGAACCCGGAACCAAGTGGTCGGTTTTTAGGCGGACAGCCTCTTAAGTCTCTCAAAGTAAAGGAGTTACCCCAAGAAACTATGTATCGGAAATTTTCAAGAGACAGAGGAAAACATTCATTCAGAGTTAACCAAGATCAACTGGGATTTGGCCATGAGAAACTGTGGAGATAATTCAGATGCTGCTTTTTCTAAATTCTTTAACAATGTTAACAAAATAGTAAACAAGCATGCGCCCCTTCGACCTTTATCAAAACGCAAAGCCAAGCAATTTTCTAAACCCTGGATCACTAGGGGGATACGTAAGTCAATAAAAGTAAAAAATGCTCTATTTGCATCTGGAAATTATGAAAAATATAAACACTATCGCAATAAAATACTTACACTTGTTCGCTGCAGTAAGAAGTCGTACTATCATTCATATTTCAATGATCATATGACAAATATCAGAAAAACTTGGATTGGGATTAATCATCTCATCGGCCGAAATAAAAGAAGATGTAAGCCTATTGTTGCCCTTCCTAATGTGCTCAATGAATTCTTTTCTTCCGTGGGTCAAACACTTGCGGCATCAGTACCCCCCGCTAATCATCATTTCAGTGATTACCTCCCTGCTGTTAATTCATCTAGTTCATTCTTCTTCGAGCCAGTCACTTCCATGGAACTCGAAACTGAAATTCTACTTCTCCCTACTAACAAATCACATGGCTTATACTCCTGTCCTGTTCGCGTACTGAAATCTTCCAGTACTGTACTCTCCCGACCATTGGCACATATAATGAATAATTCCGTTTTAACAGGACAATATCCATCTAAATTAAAGCATGCAAAAGTTGTTCCCATCTTCAAGGGTGGCGATGAAACAGACCCAAGTAACTACCGTCCTATTTCTCTTCTTTCGCTCTTCAATCGGCTCTTTGAGAAAGTTATGTACAATAGATTAAAATCTTATGTCGAACTAAATGAACTTCTGTACAATGGCCAGTATGGTTTTCGTGAGAATATGTCAACTCAGCATGCAATTTTGGATATTGTTAATTCGATACAAAGCAACATGGATAATAAATTGTTCACTTGCGGTATTTTCCTCGATTTCAAAAAGGCTTTTGATACTGTGGATCATTCAATTCTTCTGAGCAAGCTACATCATTACGGTATAAGGGGCCCAGTAAACGAATGGTTTTCATCCTACTTAAATGGCCGTATCCAAACTACTCAAATTGATAAACAAATATCATCTAAAAGAACTGTGCTAACAGGGGTCCCACAAGGCTCTGTTCTAGGCCCTCTACTTTTCTTGATATATATTAATGATATTTACAACTCTTCTAAGAAGCTTTCTTTTTATTTATTTGCTGATGATACAAACCTGCTGTATGCTGACAAGGATTTGAAGTCACTAGAAAGTGTAATCAACATCGAATTGCAGAAAGTCTGTGACTGGTTGAATGCTAACAAGCTGACCATTAATGCAAAAAAATCCAATTTTGTCATCTTTAGACCATCACAAAAGAAGCTTAACTATCAGATTAATATAAGGATATACAATAATGCCTCAAGTAGTGATACCTTTCTTGAATGCAAAGATTATGTTAAGTTCCTGGGTGTGCTCATCGATAAAAACTTAACCTGGAAATATCATATCGACTACATTGCCTCTAAAATTAGCAGGGTTGTTGGAATTATATCGCGATTAAGGCACTCTGTCCCTCTGAATACTTTAATTCAAATTTACCGTTCTCTTATCTTTCCATATACATACTACGGAATTGCTGCCTGGGGCCAGGCTGCGCAGGCCCATTTAAGGAAGGTCTTTATCTTACAAAAACGAGCCCTTCGGCTAATGTTCTTTGCTGGTAACAGATCTCATGCTATTCCTTTGTTTGTCTCTGCTAATGTCTTACCACTCAACATGCTTTATTTTGAAACAGTATGTTCCCTTATGCACGACATATCTACCGATT